>UELV01167534.1:0-13752 GCA_900490015.1 Megastigmus stigmatizans | reverse complement strand
GAAATAAATTAGAATTACCGGGGCAAATAGAAACTTTGTCAGTAATTTCTATTTATTTTATAACTTTCTTAAGGTCAAATTTAGATGATATAAAAAATTTAATAAAGAATTGATTATTTAGTTACAAATATGAATTCAACGTTATGCAGTAAAAAATATATTTTACTTTTTACATTATCAAAAAGATTGCATAGATACAGTAATACATACTACGTTTATATAATGAACGTAAACTAGTAAATGATTGTTATTGTAAATTATTTTTTCTACAAGTGCTTTGTTATAATTTTTAAAATGACAACCTTATTAAATAAATGATGCTCAATAGCGGAAATTGTATTTGATGAATACTATATATTCTTACAACATTTATGATTGGGAATAGATACCTGGAGAGGTTTTTTGTTTACAGAATGAGTTTTAGTATCCCAAAATATAAAAATATTTTATTTTGTATAGAAAATACGATATTGTGACTTATATAACTAGAATAATGGAAAAAATCATTATTTCGTGATTTTTACTTTTTGAGATTTTATTCTTCAAATACTTAGAACTTATTAGTATTTGGATTTTCTGGTTCACAATTTGTTTTTAGGTTCGTAATAATGTGTACTTTAAGAATATATGATTTAAAAAAAGTAATTTTTTTGTCAGTCTTAGGAATACTACGCCCTTAATGTTAAATTATTAGCAAATTTAGAAGTTCTAATTTGTAACCGAATCTGAGAAAAATGACAATCAACAAAAAGTTTTCTAAAACAATATATGGGCGTTTCTTAGATATCGTGCGCAGAAAAAATTTTTTTTATTATAATCAACTTAATGCCTTTCTCAGGACTCCATGAGTGTTTTTAATTTTTTTTAGATTTTTTGGAGCTCTACAATAAGAGCTGTGGCACCATACATACGGCAAAAATGAGTATTTTGAGCATATTTGCCCATTTTCAAGCCTAAATAACTCAAAAACGATGTAATTTAGAAATAAAGTGATAAATACATTTTTTCTTGCAAATTTTCTCAATTTTCAGAAAAAAATTGATTCAAAGTCATTGGAGAAAGTTTGAAAATCATTTTCACCATTTTAAACCTTAAAATCAGCTTTTCGAAAGGTTCGATCACAGCTAATATTAAGCGAATAGTCCTGAAAGTAGTGTTATATGTCCTGAAATATAGCTGATATGACAAAAAACTCCTAAATCAGCTATTATTGCACTTATTCGAGTCAGTAAATTAATTAAATTAACTTGTAATTAGGCCAATATTACTTCTTATGAATACGCATGAAAAATAACTACCTCTTATAAAAGAACACCCAATAACCAACAAGTTAACCATTCCAGACTTTCTCATTCTCATCCACAAGTCCCTACCAGCCACCGGCTTCTTGCTTTAATTTTGTCAATTTTTCTAACATTTTCTCTTTATCACTTTTTCAGGTTATTTATAACCTGTTTATCAAAATATAATTCTCTTTCTATTAAAATATTTCTTCTGCTAACGAGTATATTAAGAAAATCTCCATAAATATTGAGATTATTCGATGAAGGTCTACAACATAGCACTAAAAATATTATAAAAATTAATTTTAATATGATTGACTTTAGGGTTAAGAAACTATTTCTTTTTATTTAATAATGAACTTTTTAGTTGCATTTTTTATTTATGTCAGCATGGAAACTCTGAATACGTTATTACAGTCACAGATAATTAATAATAATTAATCAAAACAGAAGTTAAAATATAGGTGCCTTTGCTATTATGAGCATTCGTACCGTATGGAATATATCCAGGATTTTATGCAGTTTTCATAATAAAAAAAAATACAAGATCATGTATATTTAAATTCATTCTCGCTAAACAAAAAGCATAATAGCACTTGCAAAATTCCTTATTTCGCCTTAAATACAAGAGTGCAATAACAAAACACAAAATATGTATAAAAGAGGTAAAAATATATAAAGATGATTCTCATTGAAAAAAAAGGGTGGGGATCCCAACTCGCCGTCATCCTATAGGCCGTTGAGCCTGCTCAACACATTGGGCAAGCTCTTCGAACTGCTGCTTAGAGCTCGAATTCAGCAGGCTGTACAAAACGCTGGCGGCCTGAATGACAGACAGTACGGATTCAGGAAAGGACGGTCGACGATAGGAGCGATTCGGGAGGTGATTGACTCCTTCTACAGAGCACAGACTAGACCCCACAAGGACAGGCCAATAGTGCTCATGGCAACACTCGACGTACGAAACGCCTTCAACTCGGCGAGGTGGGAGGACATCGTGCGGGCGTTTTCCGACGCCTTCCCACTGCCTCCCTATCTTCTCCGAGTTATGAAGGACTACCTACGGGAACGCTACATCACTTACGTAAGGCGGAGGTCGCGCAGGGCTCGATCATGGGCCCCGACGTATGGAATGTGATATATGATGAAGTGCTGGACCTTCCGATGCCTCCGGGGGTCCACCTAGTCGCATACGCAGACAACCTAGTCATCGTCATAACGACGAGAGATACACGCCTGACTCAGATGCGACTGAGCCAGGCGATGAGACGAGTACAGGAATGGATGGAAACACGGGGACTACAGCTAGCGACGCAAAAGACGGAACTGCTATACCTGATGAGAAAACAGATAGACACGACAATACCCATGATGGCGGAGCAGTCTCACATGCGGCCCGGAGGGGAGGCCAAATATCTCGGGGTTACCTTGGATACGAGGATGACCTTCTGGCCGCACATCAAGGGCGCTGCTGAGAGGGCAGCCTCAAACACAATTAATTTTAACATGCATTCAATATGGATGTTCCAGTAAATACATATATACATATATATTGAGACGCGTGGTTCGTAGATATATAATTATTACGCATCTTCGTGAGCAAGGACCGGACACGAACATATAATTAGATTAATTGCTGCGCGCGAGTGAGGGAAGCACCTACCAGGGGTGCTGCCGTAAGTGTCCGCGAGTGCGAGCGAAAGACAGATATAACGCGATTAGGAAGATCGTGGTTAGCGCTGGGGAAACTCGAGAAAGAGAGACCATAGTCTCCATATCGGATGGACGTAAGTGGGTGTTCTGCAGCCACACTGCGACTGATTCAAGGAGGAGAAGCTCCTGATTATTGGAGATCTGAATGCAGATCTGTTATCGACTACTGGTGATTCGGAGTTCGTTCAGCGATTAACTGACGAACTCTCAGTTAAGATCATCCAGCACGGCTTGACGCATCTTACCGATACATCTCATACATGGATTGACATAATGCTTGTAGACGATAACGATATGGTACTCGACTGTAGGAATAGTCTGGCGCCTCTTCGTAGCAGGCAAAATATCATTGACGCTGCCATTGATATTCGTGCTGTATCTCCTCCTAAAGAGACTTTCAGCTTTCGAAGCTACAGTAAAATAAACCCCACTGAGTTCAATGAGTTTTTGTTCAGGATTTAACTAAACATTAAATACGCTGGATGTATCGTGACACACACACTCACATATGCGCTAATCAATTTTAAAAACTTTTAATAGAATCCCGAGCTATTGGGCGAAAGCCTAGGCTCTAAAAAAATCTAACAAGGTTGTGCGTCAATTATAACCGATATAACATTAAATTAACAAAATTATGTGACACATACTGGATGCGGCTACACACCCCAAATGCATGGATTTTTTTCTACAATACAAAAAGAACGAGTATTTAATCAATGCCACAGAGCAGAACAGATCTCATTCGAAATAGACGGGATAGGCATATTACGGTTAAGTGCACCGTTCACACTACAAACGCCAGATTGACGGCATCTCGGGAAATAAAAACAAAAATATCATACGCAATATTTCCGGAATATGAACTTAATATACTGAAACAAAATCAAATTCACACGATGAAAGCAATAAAATGAACAAAATAATCCATTGAAAACAGGAACAAGCTGTCGAGAAATAGTGGAGAAAGCGAAAGCAATTAGAGAATACAAAAGCGTTAGCAGGAACTTCTACATTTTCCAGAAACAAATAAGAATATTTGGCGGATCATTCATAGCAATAGCAATTATATCCGGCATTCTGAGGAAAATATTCCTACTGAAGGCTCCCCTTACATTAATGAGGAAAAGATTGTTTTCAGAGAAAAAGCAACATCAACGAGTACCGAGCGAAATAAAAACTATCGAAGATATGCAAATACAACCACCACAAACAATTGGGAATGCTCATCGAAAACCATCCGATAGTCCAAAATAAAACCAATCGACCACCTAGCCTAGAAGAAAATAAAATCCCAGGACTCCCGGTGCTTTATACACCACATCAAGAAAATGATTACACACGCACGGAAAGGATACAAAACATACCCTTCAGAACTTTTACGGTCATGGCATCAACCTTAGTCATCGGAAACCGCTCTTTAACACTATATTGTATTATATTCTTTTTTTTTACTTTGCTTTGAGTTTCTTTTAAGGAAATCAACTTCTTGTTATATTATAGTTTCTCTTTGCGTAAACTAATTTTTGTAGTCGTAAGTTAAATTTTACAAATTTCGTAAACAAATTAATTTTTGTATTCTTATATAATTTTATGCGAATTTCTTGTCTAAATCAATTTGTGTAATCTTATCATTTGCGAAATTCGTAATTTCCGCGAAGATCATTGTAATACTATAAGCAACGTTCCGTATTATCATATTGTTACAACTACCGGGGGTAAACCATATTTCTTTTTGCGTAAACTTTCGTAACGCTACAGCATGCTTCTTTTGTATATTTTGGATCTTTAGACGAACAAAGCTAATGTAAAAACCTTTGTAGGCTCAGTACAATCACGTCATTTTACATTCCGAATATTATTTAGAACAGTACACACACATACATGGTGTCTAAAATATAAACGTTTGGAGATTACACCAAACACGAGGTAACATGACAATGTTGTACCCAAGCCAGGACAGTTCTTTTTGTAACAGCGTCTTTTTTGACTTGTTTTTGTTACCACGCCGGTTGAGCTCTCATTTGCGCCCATCCATGAGGCACCTGCGAGGCCGCAGGTGATGAAGCCCCGATCGTGTTACTTAGGACACCTAGCTGTCCTATGATTTTTATTCATTGGTGCGCAAATATTAATTCACAAGCGTAATTAAATGCGGCGTAGATCGCTGCATTCCAAAGAATTGCAACCTAAGCAGTACTGCCGAATGCAAGCGCCAGCAGACGCAGAATTTTCCTACCCAGCAACAGTCAAATTGTCGACATCGTACGAGGCGATTTTTACCACTTCCAATACCTCTAACGAAGCAAAAAGAAACACAATAAAAGCAGCCTCATCGGGCGACAACGAGGAGAACGAGCCAACATCTGAACATGGAATGACCGATCGATCGCCGCACAACTCATTTAAAATCATTCGACACAATTTGCATAAAGTGAATAAAGCCAATTACAAAGTTCTCCAGTGTTCACATCAATTCATTTACCCGCCCTCACGACTTCCTTTCCGGATTAAGTTCCCGGAGAGTTGGAAGATACCGAATCCACAAAGAGAGGGAGAGAGAAAATCTTTTCATTTCATTTATTATTGGTAATATCTGCGAGTTGTTATATTAAGAGTGTGATACGCCAAAAGCAGCGAGTTAGTCGTATGAAGTGTGAAACACCTTCGTTACCGATCAAGCAAATATACGATGCTAAGGTGTTCGAAATTACAGGCGTTGACTTTTCCAGACCACTATACATAAATGGAGAAGGAAAAGCGTGAATTTATCTTTTCACGTGTGCAGTTTACCGCGCTGTAAGTCTTGGACTAGTTTCCTCGTCGAGCGCTGTTGCGTTCGTAGAGTGTTTGCGTCGTTTTATGTCTGGAAGATAACGGTATCAATTTTTTCGGTAGACGAAATGCTATAAGAGAGCTTGATTGGCAAATAATCACTAAGCAAGCTTCAATTCGTCGTATTGAGTAGCATTTCAGCCCTACCACAGCTCCATGGTAGGGAGGTTGGTGAGAGAGACTCTTTGGAGTTCTCAAGACTGTTATCCGGAAAATTCTCGCCAAAGCATGTCTCACTTATGAGAGCTTATCGAGTACTCTGTACGATTCGCCGGCAATGTTTTTGCAAGAATCACACGAGAGCCATATGCCTGATCTCAACATATTGAAGCATACTAAGCCCAACAAAAAACTTTTATATCGACGACAAATACGCATGAGTCTTCGTATTCGTTTTCGTGCTGAATATCTTAGTCAGCTTTTGTTAAAATCGGGTAAAGGTGAATCGCGCCAAATACGTATTGGCGACGTTGTTTTGATCAGAGATGAGCCCAATAGTAAATGGATAACTTCATAGTTTGCACGCGTAATAAATGAATTACCAGGTCATGATGGGAGAACGCGCATGCATGTTTTAAAAACGAAAAACGGGTTAATAAAGCGACCGATTCAAAGCATGTATTCACTTCAGATTAACGATAAAAGTTGTACTCCGACGAAGAAACAATTAGAAAATGTAAGCGGCGCGACTGTTGCGCCAGTTGATGAATACAAAGATAAAGAATGCGAATCCAATGCGTAAACTCAGCGGACGTAAAGTTAAACAACCTCGTCGTTTAGGAATAAATGATTGATTGGTGTTGGACATCCTTTATTGGGGTTAAAAAAAGGGTTAAAAAAACTGGGTTTAAAAAAAGCGTATAGAATCAAATAAAAAAATAAATTAAAGCTTAGAAGGTAATTTATAGTTAAATTGATTAGTGAAAGTTTTTTCAAATTACATATTCCAAACATTTAAATAGATGATGTTTTAGGTAATTAATGCTATTTTCAACGTTTAAAGTGCAATATCTCGGATTCCAATGAATAAAATCAAGTAATTCTGACAAAGTTTCAAATAAAGGATGTCTTGACGTTATTTGTGCCTAATTTTAAATACACAGAAAGACTTTTCAATATTTAAAATATGGAATCTTCGAAAAAAATTCAAAAAATGACGCATTTTTCCCGAAAAATATGCTATAACTTTCTTAAGTTGATCGTTTAGACTATTTCTAGCCACGGCATTTGAAATATGAGACTTTGTACAATCGGAAACACTGTATTTAGAGTTTTTCACAAAATTTTTGCATGAAAAGTTACAACGTCGAAAGTTGAGAAGAAAAAATCGGCATTTGATCATTAATGGGTTAAAATCAATATTTCTTGCTCAAGGTATCAATTTGCTTAGAAAATAACTGAAATGAAAAAGCAATTTTGATCACAAACAAGTATTGTTCTATAACTGCGCAATGTAGGTAGCTCATAACACAGGCCCACAAACAGAAAAAGGGAAAACATCAGGTTAGTGGACAGTCCTTTTCGTGCCACCGTGCTCCAGGAAAGTGCTCGGGGACTCGCTGCCCGGGCTGGGAAATCCACCCTCGTGCTGGAATTTCCCTCTCTCGTGACGGTTTTCTATCCGTCACAATCCCCCTCCCTAAACTACACTAACCCACCCCCATTAGTGGGTCAGCCATTCGGAATCGGATATCGGCACTACTTTATACTCTCATTAGAACCAATTAGGCTCATACGCCTCTTTTTCGCAACCGCGGGTCCGAGCGAGCACTCTCCATTACACGGGCATCTCAGTAACATTCTTAACTTAGGTACAATTCTTACATACTACGCATCTTACGTTACAGAACTTACGCTATGAGGTTTACGCTACAAGTCTTACGCTACAAATCTTACGCTACAAAATCTTACGCTACCAATATTTCCCGCAGTGTCCTCCACCAAGCTGAACTACCCCCTTACTGGCTAGGAATTGGGTGGGAGCAATTTAGTAACTGGGTAAGGAGTGAGTAGCTACTTACTGGGTCTCGCTGGTGACTCTCCTCGAACTGGTTTCTGTCTGTCCCGATCACTGCTGTCCGTCACGAATACGCTGTCTGTCTCGAATACGCTGTCTGTATCGAAAAGACTCCAGCGCAGTCCCTACTGGGGGCTGGGTCGGGGTTCGGACCGGTTGTCCAGCACCGAACGCATAACCTCAGCCCGCACATCCGTGGGTAGGTGGTTGATGCTCGCCATCAGCTTGGCCATTTCGTCGCTGCCGGGCGAAGCGGTCGTTGGTGGCTGGTCCTACCGGCTGGATCGGGGAGGGATGCGAGCGTCCTCCAACGCCCGGTCGGCCGCCGAGGTGCCCTGGTCCCAGTGGGAACGCGGGCGTACAGCAATTGTAGCACCTCCTTCAGTCTTGGGGTCGGCCTCCTCCGCGGTGTTGGGTGCTGGTTCCACCCCCGTTCTTACCGTCTGGCCCGCTGGGCCCGTGCGGTCCGCAGCTTCCCTCAGCTTCTGCCTGCGCTCCATGAAACGGAGATGCGCATCCGCGCAGCGAGGACAGTCCACTAGAGTGGCCCCCCGACGTCCGCAATTGTAGCAGAACCGGTGTTTTACGGGTCGGGGGCACTCAAATCGCGAGTGGCCGTACCGCCAGCAGTTCAGGCACGAGTGGGGGGTGGGTCGAGCAATGGATGCCGATGCCCCGACTACTGAGGCTTCCTGGTGGACGGGGGTGGGGGTTGGAGAGCGCTCGTCTGGGGAATCGTCCAGTCGGAGGAGCTGCATCAGCTCCTCTTGAGCCTCGCGGCTCTCTCGAGCCTCGTCACTCTCTAACGAGCTCGAGTGGGGTTCCTCCCCACCAGACAGATCCGACAGGGCCACCTCTACCACCTCACTCTCTGCGTCCTCCGTCCCGAAACAAGGAGGCTCGGGGGTCTGGAACGACGGCTCAAACTGGAGCACCCAGCGCTCCGCCGCCATGTCCATATCGAGCTCCCGCTCCTCCGTACGGCGTCGCTCGACCTCCTTTTGGTTGGCGTCCCGTTGCATGTCGGCCAGGAGCATCTCCTCCAGTTCATCGGCGTAGCTGAGGCAGACGGGTGTTGGAGGGCGCGGAGGTCTGGGCTCCGTCGGAGGCAGCGCCGCTGGGGTGGGGCAGAACTCGGGAGTGGGGCGGTGTCCCATCCCGGTCCAGCCCCCACGGTGAATCCTTCCACATCGCATCTGAAACATATCATTGCTTTACGTCTCGAAAAAAAGAAATAACAGAGGGACAATACTACCGTCACCCATCTACGGGACTGTCACCAACACCAACTTCAACTACAGGGAATCAATGGGTTCCGCGGGGTGGGATGTACCTTTTCAGTTCGGATGCATGCACCTTGGGATTTCACCGTTCGCTCCCGGTCTCGAGCACGCATACCGAGGGCGATTTGACTTCGATCACCCTGAACGGTCCCTCGTACTTCGGGGCGAGCTTCGCGGAGAAGCGTTGGGCTCCGCTAGATAGTACGTGTACGCGGCGCATCACCATATCCCCCACGTTAAAGGTTATCTCTCGGCGTCCCTTGTTATACTGTCTCGATTGCGTTTCGTGGGACCTTTCCATATTCCTGGATACCAGGTCCCGTAAGGCGTCGAGCCTCTTCACTCGGTTGACCCACGCGGCCTCATCTAATTTTTATTTCGGTCCCGATGACTCCACTTCTCGTCTAAGGCTCTTCACCGGATTGGGGTGCCGCCCGTAGTTCAGGAACGCGGGCGACACCTTGGTGCTAGATTGCACCGCGGTGTTAATCGCGTGGCGCAGCTCGTGCAGGTGTTGGTCCCAATTCCGACGGGTAAATAGGTCCTGGAACACCAGCAGGTATTTATACTGGCCTTTACTTTGGGGAAATTCCATCATGTCGGCGGCCACCACCGCCCAGGGCCGCTCGACGACTCGGTGACCCATGAGTCCCTGCGGTGCGGTTTGCATCGTCTTATACTGCTGGCACTGCGCGCATTCCGCCACGAACTGGTGTACATCGTACCATATTCCCGGCCAATAATATTCCCGAGCGAGCCGGTCGTAGCTCTTCTCGAGGCCCAGGTGTCCCGAAGATACGTCCCGATGAGCGTCTTGCAATACCTGTCGCGTAGGTCCTTTGGCACGACCAATCTCCATTTCTCTTCCGGGAAGAGGATGGGGTCCAGCAGTGGATCCTTCCTATAGCAGTACAGGCGGTTGCCCTCCACCTTCCAGTTGGGAAATTTCTTCGGGTTGGCCTGTACCTGTTCCAGTCTATCGAGGTACCAAGGATCGTGGATTTCCCCAAACTCGGCCGCTTCTTCGTCGTCCGTCGCGAAACCTCTCTAGAGGGCGTCGGGCACATAGTGGATGGCTCCCCTGCGGTGTACGATTTCGGAGTCCCACTGCTGCATTTCTAACGCCCATCTTGCCAGCCGTCCGGTGGGGTCCTTCAGATTTCGCAGCCACCTCAAGGCGCTATGATCCGTGATGGCGGTGAACTTGTAGCCCTCCAAGTAAGGCCTTAGCTTCTTCACCGCCCAGATGAGGGCGAGGCACTCCTTCTTCGTGGTGGTGTAATTCTTTTCCGCCGTGGTAAGTACGCGACTCACGTACACTATGGGGTGCTCCCCGTCCTCGAATTCCTGGGTGAGCACGGCGCCGATCGCGTAGTTGCTCGCGTCGCATTGCACGACGAACTGTCTCGAAAGGTTAGCGCTTTCTTCAGAGCCTCGAACGCTTGCTGCTGGTCCTCTCCCCACATTCAATCTTGGCAATTCCTGAGCAACTTGAGCAACGGAATTTTGGTTTCTGAGTCGTTCTCGATAAACCTGGCGTACCAGCCCACCATATCCAGGAACCGGCGGAGTTGCTTCTTGTTGGTCGGCGCAGGGTATTGCAGGACCGGCGCTGTCTTCTTCGGGTCTGGTCTCAGTCCATCCTTGTCCAAGAGGTACCCCAGATACGTGACTCTCGAGCAACCGAACTCGCACTTGTCTCGATTAACACAGAGGCCTGCCCCCACCAGTCTCTCCAGCACCACTTCCAGCCATTTGAGGTGGTCTTCGAACGTTTCTGTCGCGATAATGATGCCGTCGAGATATCCAAAGATAAATGGCTCGAATTCTGGTCCGAACAGGGTGTCGATTAACCGTTGAAATGTCATCGGCGCGTTCGTCAGACCGAAGGGCATTCGGTTGAACTGCCACAGGCCCGAGCCGGGCACCTTGAAGGCCGTATAGCGTCGGCTCGATTCTTCCATCGGGACTTGCAGGTATGCTAGTTTCAGATCGACCTTGGAGATGTAGTGTGCTTTCCGTAATTTATCTAAGATTGAGTCGATGCTTGGGATCGGATAAGCGTCCTTCTTCGTTCTTTTATTCAAGTCCCGAAAATCTATGCAAAACCTATACTTCCCGTCGGATTTCTTGACGATGATGGGGGCGCTGCACCAGTCGCTGGCTGACCTCTCGATTACGCCGTGTTGGTACATTTGTTCCACCTCTTCTTTAGCTACCTGCCACATTTTGGGCGATAGTCTCAGGGGACTATGTTTGACTGGCTGCTCGCCCTCCACTGAGATGAAATGCTCCGTTAGGTCCGTTCTGCCGAACGTATCGCCATCCTTGGGGAGCCATTTGGACACTAGTTTCTCGATTTTCTCGTTTTGATCCCCGTTCAGTTCTGAAATGCCTGCGCACTCCGCAAAGATTCCTGTCTCAATCCTGGTGTTCTCGTTCGCAAATGGGTGCCACTCGCCTCCCTCGACTCTCCACAGGTTTTGCCCCAAGCTTGCCTCTATTTTCCAGTCTCGACAAAAATCCATTCCTAGAACGATTTCGTGTCCGAGTCCGTCCACCGCTCTGGTTTTCAACGAGCCAATCCGTTCATCTACTTCCAGCTTAAGTTTCAGCAACCCCAATACCTTGCTTATTCCGGCAGTGACTCCTCTCACCGCCAATCTCGACTCCCCCAATCGGTCCTTACAGCGGTTAGCCAGGTTAGCGCCGACTAGGGATATCATTGCTCCCGGGTCGAACAGGGCTCGATAACTAATACCTCCAAGCGATATATTGATGAAATTCCTGTTTTCCGTGCTGATGGCTGCTATATTATCCCACGCTGACTGGGATTCTGGCTCGGTAACCGGCGAGCTCCCACTCTCAACCGTAGGCACTGCGGTTCCACCCCCTCCCTGAACCGAACATGGTGGCGAAATCACCATGGCAAGCCCGAAGGAACCGTGAAGCCAGGCCAGGGCTTCGTGGGCGACATCAGTCGGCCCGGTGGTCATCGGATGCTGCGCTTTGTCTCTCTCAATCATGTTCGCCTCAGTAACCACGGTTACGGTCTCGGACATCACTTCCCTCTGTGACGCGGCGAGATCCTCCTTCCCATTGGGGTTTTCTCTCGAATAGTCGGTCAACGTCGTTGGCAGCACTTTTCCTAGTGGCGCGTTACCTCTCTGTTGGGCCCTCTAAGGTTCTGAGCATCACCTTCTGCGGTGGCGCGTTCGAATCCTCATTGTCCCGGACAGTGTCTCTCTGCGGGTCAACTAAGGTTCTTGGCGTCCATTTCTCTAATGGCGCGTTTGAATCCTTGTTGTCCCGAATCGCGTTTCTCTGCGGGTTAATTAAGGTTCTTGGCGTCCAATTCTCTAATGGCGCGTGTGAATCCTGGTTGTCCCGAATCGCGTCTCTCTGCGGGTTAACTAAGGTTCTTGGCGTCAAATTCTCTAATGGCGCGTTTGAATCCTTAGTTACTTCCTGTGCTATTTTTCCCTCGGTAATGACGCGAAACTGAAACACGGCCCGACAATACTAATGAAATCACGCTTGAATTAAATGCGCCGGCTCCACCCGTGGAATCCGCTGAAATACGCGAAGAAAGGGGGGAGAGGTTTCGCACGCACAATAACGTATAACACTACAATTTAGCTCAACACACTTTATTTCAATAAACGCCGGGGCAGAACAATACTTCGGCTCGCAGGCCGCCTTGCCTCCAACGTGTCGCGAAGTCGGATACTGGCCCCAAAGTGGCCGCCGCACCGTCCCGATTCGCCGTCTTCTCCACGTGGCCGCTAAAATACACAATAAAAAGAAAACACGTGAGCGGGAATCTTGTTGGTACTAGACCGACCAACGCCGTCCCGAGAACCCGTAGCACCAGGACACCGGACACCCAACACGTCGCGAACACGAACAGATGCACGTCCGTCTCGAACACCCGTGAGAGCACTCGCGCGGCTCGAACACCCACGATTAACCCGAATGGCTTCACCATTGATCTTAATTCCCTCGATGGATGAATCCTACTCTCGTACGCTTTATCTCCCGTGCGTCTCTTCTCTTCCCGTCTCTCTGGCGCTCAAAACTTGGTTACTCCGATTGGCAAACGTGGTCACGTCCAATGTTGTCGAGGTCCAAGCAGCGAGTGAGAAGACGGAAGTCTTCTCCGAGGAGCTCGCGAAAGCGCGTCTCTCCCGCTCTCACTCGCACTCGTGCCTCTCATCCGACCTCTCTCTCGCATGCCGGCAATTAGCCTAATCATTTACCAGCGTAGTCTTTTTGCAAAAGAACTACGCTAGTCGATTGGCCAATCAACGACGAGGCGATCAAATGTTGAATAACCGACGTTGGAAGAGGGCCGGCCTGTCTCGATAATATTCGCCCTGTAGGTGGGCATGAGGCCGCGGGTCCTCCTCCGTCCCGAATATGCCTCGTGCCGTATCGATAAAGGGCTACGCTACACGACAGCCGTCGCGAAAACCAAAACCGCGCGTTAATCGACCAAGCCGTTCGATCACTCCTACGGCAGGCTGGAGTCGTCATGCGCCGGCGCACAATCTCGCGGTTCGATTATCCCTAAAAAGGGTTTGGATTGCCTCGGCCGCGCTCTCTCTCTCTCTCTCTCTCTCTC
>UELV01167524.1:0-22926 GCA_900490015.1 Megastigmus stigmatizans | reverse complement strand
TAATTGTTCTTCTTCCATCTTGTTCCCACGAGTAGCTAGGGAAATGAAGGTCCACCCCCGCAGAGCCCCGCGAGCGGGGATAAGGCTAGTTACTCTGGGAGGTCGCCTAGTATCCCAGAAACACCGTTCCCGGCACCACTCCCCTGGTACCACGCAGCCCTAGGCACGGTTGTTAACACCTTGGCTTGGGGCCTGTATCCTAGACGTGGAGCCCGTTACAGGGGTACCACCATCCGGGCCAGATGGTCCCCGGTTTTTTTCGCTAGGTTTTGCTCCTAGTGCCAGAGCCTCTCGTTAGCCGTCTCTGTTACAGCGTTGCTGCAAGAGCATTGCCGCGACAGAGAGCATTGCCCGGTGAGCGCGTGCTAAGCGGACGCCAGAGGTTGGACTTTGCCCCGAGAAGTGTGACCACAAGGGCCACCCCTAACCGAGTGGGCTCACCTCTACGCTGCTATTACAAATATCAAGGTTCTCTAGTTTAATCAAAGATATAGACTGAGATCTAAAACCCCTTTCCTAAGGCCAGTAACATTACTAATTTTTCAATCAGTTGCCGTAAAGAGAGAGTATGGAGGGGGTAAAGTTTTCTTAAGACATCCAAGATTGTATCACATTCCAAGTTTTAGCGTAGCGAGGAGCAGTTGGTAACCCTAAAAACGCCCTTAAAAAATCTAGATATCGCCTGAGAGTTGGCAACGTCATTGATCGAAATGAGCGCAATGGCCTAGCTGAATTCAGGGACCCATAAGCTGCACCTGCCTTGAATTTACAAGCTAGGTAATCCAAAATCACAGATTCTTTGGTAGAAAAGGGATCTAGATGTCTTTGGTTGCAGAAAAACCACCAAACCTTTAAGGCGGAGTTATATTGTTTATATGTGCTTGGCGCGAGCGATTCAACAATAATATCCACAGCCGACTCGGTTAATCCTCTTCTCCTATAGGCCTCGCTGACAGCACTCCTGCAATTAGTGAAAGCTGGTCCGCAAGTGGATGGACTATCTTCCTGCAGGGTGATAAAAGCAAATTATGTGATGGACTAAATTCAATAAATTTGCCTGTTAACAAAAGGAGAAAGTTAGGGAACCACGGTTGCCCTGTCCAGTAAGGCACAACCACAATACATACTGCTTTATCGTCTCTAATTTTCTTTAATACTCTAGGGATTAAAGCAAAAGGAGGGAAAGCGTAACCAAAGGTAATAGACCAAGAGATAGTAAAGGAGTTTATAACGCAGGCATCAGGGTATCTTTGCCAAGAACAGAAAATATGACATTTTCTGTTATTTCTAGAGGCAAAAAGATCAATACTTGGCTGACCAAAATTATTAATAATATCAGCAAAGGCGTAGTGAGTAAGCTCCCACTCAGTATCAATGTTAGAAATTCTAGATTCCCTATCTGCGATATTGTCCTTGGAGGCAACAAACTCCGCAAAAATCCAAAGATCACGACGAATACACCACTGCCAAATTTTCCTGGTGAGATCATTCAACTCAGGAAACTTGATACCGCCAATCTTATTGATGTACGCTATGGCCGTCGTATTATCGACTCTCAACAGAACTTGAGTATGATGCTCTCGAGCTGCGAAGCACTTCAGGGCTAAAAAGACCGCTAAAATCTCCAAGTAGTTAATATGCTTATGCCTTTCTAGTGAGTTCCAAAAACCACTAGCTTTCTCAGATCCGCAAGTAGCTCCGCAACTCGTAGTAGAAGTATCAGAGAAAATTTCTAGCTTGAAGGTAAAGGAACGAATGACATTAAATGCCCTAGCGATACCTTCATACCACCAACACAAGTCCTTTCTAGATCCTTCCGAAAGATTGATAAATTCATCCCAATGAAGATTCTTATCTCTCAAAGCGCATTCTTTAAGCGAATCTAAACGCTTATAGTAAAGCCAACCATATTTAACAGCTGGGCAAGCAGCGACTAAAACTCCTATAACTTCAGCTAACTTTCTGATCCTAACTCTCTGTTTATTCAGAAGGCTTTTCGCCAAAAGTCTAACCTTTTCTCTCTTTTTATCCGTAAGCGACAAGGTCATAGAATTAGAATTAATCACTAAGCCTAAAAAGGTACATTCCCTACTGGAAACAACAACGCTCTTTGCGTAATTGACAATAAAACCTAGAGAAGACAACAGAGAGATCAGCGTTCGAGTGGAGCTGAGGCATAAGTCCTTAGAGGTAGCAAAAATACAGATGTCGTCCAAGTAAATGGTAGATCTAATACCTAGTTTTCTAATCATGCTAATGACTGGTTTTAAAATCTTAGTAAAGATGTATGGGCTAGAGCTTAAGCCAAAAGGTAGAACCGAAAACTCATAGACTTGCCCTTTAAAATCAAAACGCAGAAATTTTCTTTGTGATACATGTATCGGGACCATAAGGTAAGCGTCCAACAAGTCTACCTTACACATGAAATCATATTTACATAAGGTATTAATAGCCGATCTAATATCCTCAATTTTGAAGTGTTCAGTGAAGACAAACTCGTTTAAAAGCTTCAAATTTAATACAAAGCGAAAAGAACCATCTTGTTTCGGCACTAAAAAATATGAAGATAAAAATTGACCTTCAACAGGATCACATTTAACTATTGCCCTAGAAGAAAGCATTTTAGAAATAGCACGGTCTAAGTGCGATGACATTTGCGTGTCAATAACAAGATTGCGTGGGAGAGCCTTTTGTATAACCTTAGCCAAGAAAGGAATTTTATAGCCTTGAATAGTTTCAAGGACAAAAGGATCTTTCGCTAATTTCTCCCAAGACTCAAGAAAAAATTGAAGTCTACCGCAATAATTTACCTCCACGTTCAACGGTTCCTGGAACGGCGTCGCTGCATTGGCTGAGACTGAGCGTAAGGGCGAGCCCCTCGACGATCTCCTGGAGGTGGACGCTTTGTACTAGGAGGGCTTGTAGTTCGCTGTAGCCACCTTCCTCTTGTCGAGCGAACCTTTCCAGTTTAAAGGTTTAGATGTTGAGGGCTTTTTGTCCCAATGAACTCTCAGCTGGTTCGAGACCTTCACCATCATCTTTGTTCCAGTGACCACTTCTTGCATCTTGCTGCCGAAAAGGTAGCCATCCAAGACCGTTTTTTCCAAGGCTGACTTAACGATCTTTTCGAAGGCTGGCGTAATAAAGGCCTTCCTTGCGTCGGAAAGAGCATGGAAAGCAGCGGCATGCATTTTGACACTGTTCGACAACTTAGATAATAAATCTTCACGATCCAGAGACTCCTTCTCATCGTTCAAAATTGCTTGAAGAACCGAGGTAGTTAAGGCCAATCCGGCACCAATAAGGTTCTGATGATTGACAAAATGCTTGTCGCGCTTGATCGCAGCATCATTCATTCCAATCATAACCTCTTCATTCAAAATGGGGGCTTCAAACGAACAATCGCCCTTAGTGGTGACAGATTTCAAGAGTCTAGATTTTTCCTCCTCCTCGATGCCCTTAGAAAGCCAAAGTTTCATCCTCTCAGCGAGACCAGAAGAAAGCTTTAAAGCCGCGTCATTGTCAGCAGCCGGATTCTTTCCCAAGAAAAGATTTTCTTCTTTCTCACGAGCCGTATTACCGTCTCTCTTATTCGGGTCCACGTTCTCGTTAGAGCCCATCGCTTCCTCTGATGCTTTGACCGTCTGGGATCCTGCGATAAGAGAAAAGAAACATTCACACGTGGCTGTATAACCTCCAGGTGTTATCTTAGCCTGGAAAACTTCTTTCATGTCCCAACTCGTTATTGGTCTCGAAAGAGAATAAAATTATAAAATCGCCTCAACTCTAGGTTTGAGCTCGATTCCGACAGACAAGAGAGAAAAAGAATACGTTCGCATGTAGATTCCGCGAATATCAACTGGAACAAAGAAACAAAGGAGGATACAACAAAAAATTACCCTCAATCTGCGATTGGTCCTCGTGGGGTGCATCCACATGCGAATCTGAGTGGGATTCCGAATCGTACTCGTCACCGCTGGAATCGGATTCCTCCATTTAGTCGCATGCTATTCTTCGTTGCATATTATCCAATTCCCACTGTAGTCGACGAATCTTCTCTGCCATGTTGTAATTAGGGTGTCTACCTTTACCCATGATAAAATCGAAAAGGGCTGAAAAAGGCACCGCGACAAAAGGCTCTGAGTTCCAACGTCGTCAACGCCAGAAAACGTAATGAGGAGAGCACGGGCTTTTGGGGAGCCCGAGCCACTCAGGGAGTGGGGAGAGTTTTTTGGTTTGGGCTCTGAAAAGTGGTGTCATCACGCGCCAGACCGCGTGAACTACATAGTAATCTCTTCGAACGCTAAACGAAATATAATTGAAGAATATTGTATCAGTAGTCACCCTGGATTTTTTCAATATTTTTTATCGACTATTTTTGAAGATACAATGCACCAAAGATTGAGCTTTTTACATGAGCTCTTATGAGAAACTGTATGTTGGGGCTGTATTTTATTTAAAACAATATCGAAAAAAAAACTAGTGCGTCCCAATAGCATTACAGCGCGTCAGATTCGTTGTTTGTATGTAAGGCACGACCATTCTTGCTCACGCTGCGCGCTCGCTATGAATGTATGTATGTATAATATGTATGATATGTAATGCTATAAAAATACTTAGGGCTAAAGACCACAAAAGGTATTTTTTAGCGTTTTAAATCGTTTTTCCATTGTTATTTCAAAATGTATCGCTCTTAGCAAAAAATGTTAAGTAGAGAAAAGTTTTGTTTTTTTATGCTCTACAACTTTTACATATAACTTTTATTAGAAATTAATATTGTTAATGTTAATGCCCAAAAGGGGGCCATTTTGAGCTAATTTAAGCGTTTTCCTATGTTTATTTTAAAGGGTTGGTTGTAGAGGAAAGTTTACTATACAAAAAAGATGTATTTTTATATGTTCTTCAACATCTTTTTGTACTTTTGTATAAAGTCAATATTTTTTTAGTTATAGCTAAAAACGATTTTTTGGTATTTTTGTTTATGCTGATATTCAACGAGTGTATCGCGGATCAAGTTGCGGTGAAAATCTCGTTGAGATAGTCGTGGAACTTGTTTACATACATAACATACATACACACATACATATATACATGCATGTATGAGAACGTTTGAAATTCAATTTTCTGATGACAGAAATTTGTTTTTTGACAAAATATGCCGCTTTTTGGTCCGTATTCGAAGTTGATTATCGATCATTTCAGAGAGAAGCAATTGATGGTCGATCTTTGCGCGGGGCTTTGCTGACCATGCCCGGGGAACAATCCTGCACTCTCTTCCCCTCCCCGAATGATACTACCGAACCTCCTTAACTCAAATTCAGTATACAAATAATATTAATTACCAAAAAATCATTAAATCCTTGACCAGCGAAGCTTAGGCCTGGATTATATTCTCCCTGTATATTGGTGCTATCATCTGGATCGTAACACCTATGCGGCCCAATGCAATTTGGACTTTGAAGAATGTGTAACATGAGATAAAGGACCCCGAACGTTTCTTATGGAAATGAGAGTATAGTCGATGTGGCTAAAAATTTAGTAGCTTATAATTTTGGACGTCTTGATCAAAAGTTCCAATGGGCCTGAGGTCTGCAAATGGCCAGTTTTAGAAATATAGGGGGTATAATTTCTGATTTTACATTGTACAGTATAGCTATATATGAAATCCTTTAACCTGTAATATTTCTAAAATTATCCATTTTTGAACAATGTGCCAATTGATTCTTTTAATCAGGAAATCATGAACTATATTATATTATATTATATTTTTCGCTGACTTGATCTAGGCAAGTCGACAGCTAAATCGTCTGTACCCTTATTTACGTAAGAAACGTGTGGGTTCCTTTATTACCAATTACCCCTGACTCAATATATTATTATTTCTGTGCAGAAGTATGCTAAAGTATGCCAAAGGTGCTAAGACGTGTCACAGTGCGCCATGAGCTCCCAAAATGTGCCTAGTGTCCGAACTTTATCTTTTTGATACATTTCGATACAGTTTGAGACATCTTGGCATACTTTCCATTTTCACTAAAGTTACTATTAAGTTTCATCATAGAATATAAATTCATTACATTAAAATGCAAGTATAAACAAATTGGGATAAACGTTTACTTACTCTTTTTTAGCTTTCAACTGACCATACGAACAGAGATATACCATCTACTAGTACAAGTAGCACTAACAATCCATCGGAACCAACAAATAACTACATCTTTGCCGAGCTCTTCGCTCAGAGACTTCGTAACATACTTAACTTTCGTGCTCAAGAAACAAATGCCAGTCTTGCAAGACTACAGCGTAATTGGCGAAGTTTAATGGAAGGCTCCGGTCCAATGACACGTGTATTGTTCTATTTTTTTCGCGAAAACCTGCAGAATACCCTGCAGGACACTGCGCAAAACAATAGTGTGTGTCTTTTGAATTTACACAAATGGCGTGAAGGTCTGCTTTCGCGTATCGCCATGATAAGGAACCACCCCGCTAGACGTGTGCAAGCATTTCTTAGAGTGATAAATGATGAAGTGCAAGCTTTGAACAGCATGGAAAATCAGCTAAATGTAATGAATTCTCGCATCGAGACGCTTAGAGACGAGCTGTCATCGTTTGGGTATGAATTACGTTTCCGCCAATCGAGTCTACTTTCGAATCCATCAAGACAAACTACAACAGGAAATAGGGTTTCAACAACATCGCAACCACCGCAACAAGAAGAATCGCGCCTGGGTGTGACTGAGGAATCAAGAAATACGCAGAATCCAGTTCCGAGAACTGGTATTAGACGTTCTTTGGAGTTAGATGAAAACGAGGATGGTCAACCACGCTCTACTAGACCAAGATTGGACTCTCATCTTGATCATAGAGCGAACGATGCACCTGGTAAATACTAAAAGAACCAGATTTCACGCTCATAAATTTCAGCAAATTTCATTAAATAATGAAATCAATCACTTAAGAATTGTCTAAGATAATATAAAACGCCTCGACGTTTTTATATTCGGAGATAATCAGTGACGAAGGCCTACTGTATGTGTTCATAAACAGAGCTGATGTAATAAATTTATAGAGGTGTTTGTGTCACTCAGCCGAGATCATGGATCGAATCCGAGTTTTTTGGGTTACGAGACCATCGCTCTACCGACCAAGTCACCGCAGGCCTCAAAGTCTAACTTGATTTAGAAAAAGAAATAATGAAACTAACTTTTACATGGCATTGAGTTATGTGAATACATTAAATACTCTGAAAACATAAATATGGATTATGTCTAAGCTTGCACGAAATTCAATATCATAGATTCATTAATTATCTTTATTATTTACTATTTTTGTAAACATGGAGAAAAACAGTTAATGATAAAGATATATTATGGATCTATAATATTGAAATTAAAATAAAAATTAAGCACTTTTTATTATGAAAAATCTTTAACAAATTTTAAAATAAAAACGTTTTTAGAATATTATATAAATAATTATTAATTTCCGTAGGTTATAGTTCACCGTCGAGCAGCGATAGTTTTGACGGAAATGCTTCATCTCGGCGTGGTGCACTAAACTTTTCTGTTTCTTCACATTCAGCTTTTCAACCAACTCGTTCTAGTGCTCAGCGAAGCAATGCTATTTCTCGCGATAGCCCAGCAACATCTAGTCAAAACGAGCCACTGTCTGCAGAACAGACTACGTCTAGCTATGCCGATACGAACAGCAATTCAAATGAGTTTACTGGTCGTCAAACTTCACGTGTAATTCGTAGTGCTCAAAGAATATCTCAGAACAACTTTGATATTATCTGTGATGCATTTCAGCGATTCCTAAACTCTATGAATTTGAATGAACAGACAAATAACGAGAGTGAAACTGCAGGTGAACAGTCGGAGAATGGCTACTGGTTACTGGAAGAAAATAGCAACTCAGATTCAAATCATGAGGAGCAAAGCGGTATAACTAGTGCGGTGTCTGGACCAAGACGTCGAGCTAGCCGGTGGATTCAACTAGACTCGTCATACAGAAACAATGAGTTCACCAATGATCAAGCGAGAAACCTGGTTAGTCAAACGAATAATGTTCATATTATGATTTTGACTGCATATTTTTATGCGATATGATGAATTTCACTTTTCAATCAGAAAAATTGACACAGCTTACTATTTAGTTCCTTATCTGAATTAATCTTAAGAGAGGAAATATTTAAAATTTAGTTAAAATTTGCAAAATTATTAGTTTATTTTAATTTATGGTATCTATTCTTGTTATAATCTTTTTTTTGTTATTAACGCCAGAATGTCAATTTTTTCTGACCTATTAACTTTTAACGCTGTAATTTTTACGTAAACATCCTAAATCATCAAAAATATCAAATGCAGTGTGTCCGACAGTATAAAGTCTTATCTTTCAAATGCCTGAGTCAGAATTGTCCTACGCGTAAATTAAAAGACTATAGCTTATTTTTCGAGAAAGATTTGTTATAGCTTATTTTTCGAGCTTGATTTTTTGCGGTTCCTTTTTAATTCGATATTTTAAACCCGGAAAAGTCTTTCTATGCGATTAAAATTAGGTAAAAAATATCCGTTCTTAAAACCTCGTAAGAATTTTTTGAATTTATTCATTAGCAGCCGAGACCTATAGCACTTTAAGTGTTGGAAATAACATGGAACTCCGTAATTCCGAATATTATATTAAAATTTTATCGTCCAAAATTCTTTCGACCTTATAGTTCTTCACTATACTACCTGTATATAGATATTGGAGTTTGAAGATTTGATAATCTTAATCTACGAACCTTAATCTAGAACTTGTCATTTTTGTGCGAAAATATTAGTTTTTTCTTTAAACTGCGATATCATATCTAAAAAATCGCACAGACTGAATTAAAAAAAAAATTTTTAAACATAAACAAAATATCATGTGTATGTGTGTGGCAGTCAATAGGAATATCTCTATAGGAGTGGTTAGATTGCTGAAAAATCTTTTTTTTATTTGATGATTTTCTTTTGTTATATGATGAAAAATAGATTATTATGATTCTCTTATTACTCTTCTACTTTTTTGAATTGAATCTTTCTTTATGTACGTATAATGAAGAAAAATGTATTATTTAAAAATGGTATATATCGACAATCATTTCATAAAATGATTTGTTTACATCAGTTAAGGGGATGTGCGACCCTCGGAAAGATTCCTACCTTACCGGTAGGAATCTTTCCGAGGGTCGCACATCCCCTTAATATGGCGAATAATTTTTAGTTTTCGCGAGGCAAAAAACTAACTTTAGATTGTTGAAATCGGTCAAGAATTATAGTTTTTTCATTACTAAAACGCTTGACATGGTATTAAGATAGAAGGAAAACAATTACCTTAAAGAAGGTTGACTTTGTATTGTAAAAAAAAAAAAAAAATAATAACACAGTTAACAGATCAACTATTTTTTATAGAGTAACAGATCAACAAGTGATGATTGGGAGCCGAGCTCATTTCGATTACGGTCTCAAAGTAATATTAGCGCCGGTATCACGGATCAAAATCGTCTATCTCCCATTTTAGCAAATTCATCGAGCTACGAACAACTCCTTCTTCTTCTCTTTAGAAGCGTGAATCAGCGCAACGCAATGATTGAACAAGCGAATACCTTAGCTGGAGCCCAGAATTGTCAAGCATTCAGATCCACCGAAATCCCTCCACAGTCTGCACCTTTGGAATTAAATAGCAGACTTGCACAACAGGAGCAAAATTTGGACAGGTCCACAAGTACTGAAACAGCTAATCGTGCAGAAGCTATGAACAGCGACAACTCACATACAACTTCCACTTCTATAAGCACTGACAGAATCGAAAATGATGGCGAAGGTTTCACTGATCACCGACTTACTAATCTTGGTAAAAATCTTATGAAATTTTGTAAATATTTTTATAGACCTAATTAACAGTAATAATACAGTTTAATAATAATATGAATTGTATTGTCTTTATGAATAAATATTGTGTTGACTTAATATATAAGTAATTGTTAAATTGCAGCAAATTTAATTTCTTATAAAATAATCTTTAAATTATGATGCCAGGGCGAAGTATAACAGACAACACTCAACGATTAATTCGGGGACAAATCGCTCAATTACGAAAGTTTCATCGGATGCATAACGTATCTCAATCAGCGTCCTCGGATTTAATTAGTAGAATTGTACAGCAAGAAGTAAACGTAGATAGGTCTACAAGTACTGAAACAGCTAACGGTGCAGAAGCGACAAGTAGCGACTCCACTGAACCCCGATGTTTTGGTCGTGACTTTCGTGGTAAAAATTGTATTAAATTTTTTCGTAAATATTTTTATATACAAAATTAACAATACCAAGGCAAAAAACTTAGGGGTTGGACACATAAGACTGCGTACTAGCAATTACACACTCCAATATCTGAATGCTTTCCTCGATAGTGATTAGCCAAATGCATCCAGACACTAGATTGGTAAATCACTATAGTATTGTCCAACACTAGGTCTGTTGTCATGGTACAGTTTAATAATTGTATATTGTTTTATGTACATGAATAAACACTGTGTTGTCCTAATATATAAAAATGGTTGAATTGTAGCGAATTCCAACACACGACGATTGCTTCGCATTCGGAGACAACATATTCTTCGGAGGTGGGAAAATTCATCTCAGTCTAGGTCCTCAGACTTGAATGGTAGAGTTGCACAACAAGAGAAAAACGACAACAGGTTCACTAATACTGAAACAGCCAACGGTATAGAAGCCACGAGTGGCGAACACTCGCATGCAACCTCTGCAGCTGATAGCTCCGAGAGAATTGCAAATGGGAACGAGGTTATTGGTCATGACTTACTTGGTAAAAATTTTATGAAATCATTATGATAAATGTTATATCTTTCTTTCTTTCTTCATTGGTTGAAATGTTATACCATCTATATGCTGGAACATATATATATATATATATATAGTTCAATTATAAGGAATCTCATTTCTTCAAATGTAATATTTAAATTATGTTATCAGGACGACATATTGCCAACACTGCACGATTGTCCCGTGCTCGGAAAGAAATGGTTCTACTACAGAACATGTGGAAAAATATGATTAGTTTGCATTCGAACTTGGTGAAGTATTTTAATAAAAAAAAGCACAATCAGAATGACTCTGATCAATCGCAACCATCAACTTCCACGGCTCCGCCACCTGTTAATAACACAGATCTACCTACTGTTTCACAACTGCAGCCTAGTACAAGTGCTGATAATTCTGGTTAGTAAATAGAATTACTACTTTTTCTTAAAATCAATTACTTTTGTATATTAATTTCATAACTACCTATTTTCATAAAATAATCATTCGAAATCAAATATTTCGCGAATCAATTATTTTCGTTGAAATTAAGAATTATTATTTACCACAAAGTGTTACATATATATTGCATATTGAAATAATAGTATATTACGATACAAATGCGGTAGTGGCCCTTTATGGCACGAGTATCGTACAATATTTTATAGCACTGACTAGCGTAAATCCGCTGCTTACTTGCTACACTCGGACGCTAACTTCACGGTTCCATAAAGGGCTACTTACGCCACGCAGTGCTATAAAATTATGTTAAAATTATATATAATACAATAAATTATGTCAATATTATTTCATGTTAATTTATGATTTGTTTTTTGTTTGACTTAAATTCTTATCAAACATAAAAAGTATACAATAAAAGAATGTAAAGCCTTTTGAAATTTTTGTTGTAATCAACAAAATAATGATTAAAAAATTGACATAGTATGAGTTTTATTAATATCTAGAATTTTAATTAACAAGAACGATATTGTTATTGTTATTGTTATTAATTTCAATTCATTATCTCTAACCAGTGACTACTAATAATGGGACACCTATCACAACAAATCCGAATCTACCCAATATGCAGCAAAACTGGATAAAGCTTATAAGTAGAATTCAAAATAGTTCGGCTTATAAAAACCGGAATTTAAGATCTCAGTCCTTACAGTCCCAGGTACCGGAACCACTGAATGATCACACATACTCTAATCTATCAACTAACACTAATGAGCAGTTACCATGGATTTGTAATCTTGTAAACGACATCTCAAGTAGTCTATCGAATTCACTGAGTTTGATCTATTCAGATTTGTTAAATTTTTCAAATTTGGTGGATAATATTAACACTGATAGTAATTCGGTTGATACTCCCAGTACTTCGAGAATTAGTAATACTGCATCCAGTTCGACAGGAGTTAGCAGTAACTCGACAGTAGAAAGTTCTTCGTCTCAGATGAATAATTTACCTTCAAGTAACACGTCAGAATCTGAGTGAGTAATTTCCATTTTTAATCATTGAAAATTCAATTATTTATTTTGAAATTATAATTAAGTAATTTTGATATAGTCAATAACAATTTTGGACTTAGATATAAAAAAATCAATGTTGGTCAAAACATGTTGACAATCCTTTATTTTAGTAATTTTATTTTCGTTTAAAAACTATAATTATTAATTACTACATTATATATAGAATAGTTAAACTTTTAGAGTGAGTCCTTTTATTGATTCTAAAATTGTATTTTTTTAAATTGCTACTGCTAATTGCAAAATTAGTAATAATTATATTTTTTACTCCGAAAATTTCTGAGGAGGGAAGCTGTCTTTTCTTTAACTCTTAAACCGCCGCTATTTCGTGAAAGTCGAAGTCCTATATGAATGAGTGTATATGACCCCAAGATTCAAGTCAGGGAAGCAGCATACGATTTACAATTGTACGTCGCATAGCGTCATAGCGGCAGTCTAAAGGTTAAACAGATCTTCCAAGAGCGATTCAACATTAAATAATTTTACTTAAAATAGCAGGTTTGAAAGATCTCGAAGCCGAATATTGAATCTGCGAAGCATAATGATTGAGCGATTTCATCAAGCTCGCCGCGATCATTCCACCATCCCCACCTGCACTGATGCTTCTGAAGCTCTGTCCGAAATGATTTCTAGGTACATGAGAATACATATCATCGCTCCCGAGTAAGAAGGCGACAACGCAGAATTCGGTAGGAAAAGGCGACCATGCAGAATCCGGTTGGAAAAGGGGACGACTCAGAAAATTGTACATTCGAATTGTGACAATGGTGACCAATTTGATTGTAACATTTTTAAAGAATTTGTACGTAAATGCGAATATAACACCGTCTTATAGTCGAGATTAAAAAGGGCGTTTGTGAGATGCCTCCTTTCCGAAACAGATTCTGTGTTGTCGCCTTTTCCTACCGGATTCTGCGTTGTCGCCTTTTCCAACTGGACTTTGTCTTGTCGCCTTCTTACTCGGGTTCAACGATATATTATAAAACCTCTAATTTTAAGCTTTTCAATTTACTTATTAAAAAATGTTTTAATCCAACTTTACCGACATTACGGTATTTTGATTTTAGTAAAAAAAAACTAATTGAATTTATGAAAAATGAAGTTGTCTCCGAAAGACATTATTGAACTTCCTTGAACTTTAAAGACTACTGGAAATGGTATTTCCACAAAGTTTTTGGATCATCCGTTTAAATACTGACCTGAGACTTAGCTGAAATGGTAGATTATGGCTCAAGAAAGTGCAAAACCATTACGGCACCGGTTTTCGAACACTTAATCAGACACGGGAGTCAGTTTTTGAAAACTTTTATTCTTTTAAAAACTTATTTTATCTATACTTTCCATACTTTACATCCTAATTTTCAGCTATACAATTACTATTTCTTAATTTTAAAAGTAGATTTTACTGGCTATAATGTGAGTAAATGTCTAAAAATGAGATCCTGTTCTAAAACTGGTGCCGTGACGGTAGGTCTTCAATATGCATAAATCCAAGTAACTTTTTTACTAGAACTGAAATATGCAAAATATTATCATATTGGTAAGGTATGCCTTACCAATGTAAAATGTAAAGTTTTACACAAATAATAGGGAGTTTGAATGATTATTTTACTTCAAATTTTGACTTTTTACGTTAAAAAAATATCATTTTTTTTTATTTTAGTTAAACAAAAATTGAAATAAATATAGCAAATTGAAAATGAGGCAAATTAAGGGGGAGTGTGATAATCTATACATAGCGAATTACAAAAACTTTAAAAATCTATAGTTTTTGAAATTATTACTTTAAAGAAGAAGAGTATATCCTAATTATTTCTTTATTCTCTGCTTATTACAGTTAAAAAAATGAATTTTTCTATGTTATGCAAGTTGCTTGTTTTTTTACTTATAAGTACAGTACGCAGTCGAAATTACCACGTACCACATTCATTGTTGTAACAATACTATTTCAAAAGAAATCAATTATGCATATATTTCATATAATTATTATTTCGACAGTGTAAATTACAACAAATTTAACGCATTTTGCTGACCTTTAAGTGATTCATTTTCTCCTACAGACTGCGAATGTTCATAAGTCTACAGACAGTAGACAGCAGCTCCGGGAGTAGTAATAACATTAACACTGATGCAACCACGAGTCAAGCGGCAGACCCTTCTAATAACAACTCACAATATGATAAGCCAGAGGTGATCGAGAATGCACACGAAAATAATCGTTTGAGAGCCAGAGAAGCGCTCAATGTTACGGTTAACGGTCTGACCAGCTTTTTCGAGAATTGGAAAGTAGTTGGTGGTAATATTGGAGAAGAGCAGATTTCCAAGTTATTAGTATTGCTATGTCTCGGCTCGCAACTAACGCATCTTCTTCTCGAACAACTGGTTAATATTACTCGTGAACTCGAAATCAAAAACGACATTTATGACTTCATTATTTCGAGAAGGCAATCAAATTCTAATGAACAACAGTTGGGGATGACTGGAATAAATACTTCAACGGTCGAAACTCAAACTTCTGCAATGGACGCGCTGAATAGTAATAGTCACGCAGAATCTACAAACGTCGTCAATAGTAACTCTGGTTCGTAGCACAATTTTTCAATGCATCTCAATAGATAATTTTTTTTAAAGTATTTTTTTGTCTAGCGGACCGAAAGTGCCACTTCCTCTCCCGACGCATGTTCGAGAATGTATTATTTTCGTCCTCGCTAGATAAAAAAATAGTATACGCTACTCGGGAGGAAAATTGGCAGATCTAGAACTTGTGTAAATTGACACCCGAGCCGAAGGCGAGTCCAAGTTTTTTCCTCCCTAGTGGCGTAATCTACTATTACTGATTTTTTTCACAAAATATTTTAAGACTTATATACTTATATAAACTATTTTGCATCTAGTATAAAATAGTCGAGGTAATTAAATATATATTTTCTATAAATTTAATTTTTAATTATTAATTACTTTTTAACATTTACTAATTTAATTCATATAGCACTTGCAATTCATACAAGAATCACAAAAAAATATTTAGTAATTCTCAGAAAAAAGAAGTTATCGTAAATATCACTTTTTTATTTTGGTGTCAAAACAGCTAAAAAGGCAATAAAAAATAAATAGTTAAAAGACAATAAAATGGATATTCCTATATATAACAAAATAAAGTTGAAACTTAATTGGGCCTAAAAATGGTGTCTGCCCCAAAAACGAACATTACCATGTGTTGTTTGTGAAAATACTAAAGCTGGAATGTTTTTCTATTGATAATGAAATCTAATACTTAGACTTGAGCAACTTAGTGTTCGATTCTTTGAATCGAAAAAAGCATCATGGATCAAATATTTGGTTAAACGAACGAAAAAGAGTTTGATTTGATAAAATATTTAATAAATTAAAATAAATATTGTTCGAAGAACTAAATTTTCATTGTAGCCAATAAATAGTTCAACAAATCAATATTTTTTCTTCTTGATTTACAATAGTACGTGGTGTAACTAAGGAGCAAAATAGGTTTTTGTCAACGAGTGCGTTTTAGACGCCCGAGCATAGTGAACGTATGCTCCCTAGTTGCACTTACTATTTTTCTCATACGAGGAGCGCCAAATGCTAATTTCTCTGTTTATGTAGAGGGAAAAAGTAGTATTTTGCGCTCAGAATGTGAGTTTAGTACATTACGCAACTAGTGAACGAATGAGATTATCTCGACAAGGAGGAAAAAATTACTGAAAAAATTCATAGGATTAAATGCTGGATTAATCATGGGACTAATCATGGAATTAAGGGGTGTCGAAGTCCTACCGTTACCACTAAACTGTTTTACCGATCGGATCCTGAATAATTAGTAATAACTAAATAAATACTTGAAATTATGCAAATCTCAAATACAGGTGCACTTCTATCATCTGGCAAAATTTCAAGTGAATATTTTAATGGCATCTTAAAAAAATGCTTGTTCCGAAAAAGTTCACTCATTTCGAAACAAGAATTTTTGAAGGTGTCATTGAAATATTTACTTGAAGCTTTACCAGATAATAGATAATTCATACACTTACAGGTAAGTTCATTTGATCCAAAATTACATTTTGCTGTTCGTTCGAAGAGATTACAAAAACAAAGATAGTCAAATCTCGTTAATACTATTTAACATTTAGCATTACTAAAAAATAAATAAAAATTTCTCAAATACTTGCGACCTGTCCGACCAGCCTGCTGCTCTTTTGATGATGTTAATGTTGATACCCTTTTTGAAAGCTTTCGAAGTACTGACGTATCTTGCACTGTACCCAGAAAAACTCTTATCTATTCCACAAAAGAGTACATTCTTTAACCATCTACTAATGAACTGGAAGAACGCAGCTTTGTAAGTTTTTTTATAAGTTAAAATTTAGAAACTATTATTATTACGAAGATTACTAGTGTAGTCTTTGTAAAAGCACAAAGTTTTAACAATCCAAAGTTCTGGTCTTTCCAAGAAAAATTATAAGGCAAAAGGTTGGTTCGTTCCAGGTCTCGAGGTTTTAATCAAATGAGAGATTCTGATCTCTACGCTGCTATTACAAATAACAAGATTCTCTAGTTTAATCAAAGAAATTAACAGAGATCTAAAGCCTGTTCCTAAGGCCAGTAACATCACTAATTTTTCGGTCAGTTGCCGTAATGTGAAAGTATGGAGGGAGTAAAGTTTTCCCAAGGCATCTAAGACTGTATCCGCATTCCATGTTTTAGCGTAACGAGGAGCAGTTGGTCTAAGCCTAAAAACGCCTTAAAAAAAAATCTAGTTTGCACATGAGAGTTTGTATTGTCATTGGTCGAAATGAGCACAATGATCGACCTAGTTGAGTTTAGTGACTCATAAGCTGCACCCGCCTTGAATTTACTAGCTAGGTAATCCAAAATCACATCTTCATTGGTAGAAAAGGGGTCTAGATGTCTGGTTACAGAAAAACCACCAATCCTTTACGGCTTAGACATATTGTTTATATGTGTTTGGCGTGAGCGATTCCACAATAAAATCCACAACCGACTCCTTTAATCCTCTTCTCCTATAGGCCTTGCTGACAGCACTCCTGCAATCAGTGAAAGCTGGTCCGCGAGAGAATGGACTATCTTCCTGCAGGGTGATAAAAGCAAATTATTTGATGGACTAAATTCAATGAATTAGCCTGTTAATAAATTGAGAAAGCTAGGGAACCATTGTTGCCCGGTCCAGTAAGGCACAACAACAATACCTACTGCTTTATCGTCTCTGATTTTCTGCAATACTCTAGGGATTAGAGCAAAAGGTGGGAAAGCGTAGCCAAAGGTACTAGACCAAGAGATAGTAAAGGAGTTTATAGCGAAGGCATCAGGGTCTCTCTGTCAAGAAAAGAAATTATGACATTTACTGTTATTCCTAGTAGCAAAAAAATCAATTCTAGACTGACCAAAATTGTTAACAATATCTGCAAAGGCGTAGTGAGCAAGCTCCCGCTCAGTATCAATAGTAGTAATTCTAGATTCCTTATTAGCGATATTATTCTTAGAGGCAACATACTCCACAAATATCCAAATGTTACGACGAATACACCACTGCCAGATCTTCCTGGTGTGATCAGTCAGCTCAGGAAACTTGATACCGCCCATCTTATTGATATACGCTATGGTCGGATTATCAACTCTCAGCAGAATTTAAGTATGATCCTCCCACGGTGCAAAGAGCACTTCAAGGTTAAAAAGGCCGCTAAAATGTCCAAGTAGTTAATATGCTTGTATCTTTCTACTGAATTCCAGAAACGTCTAGCTTTCTCAGATCCCAGCCCGTAGAAGAAGCATTAGAGAAAATTTCTAGCTTAAAGGTAAAGGAAGGAATAATATTATAAGACCTAGAGATACCCTTGTACCACCAACACAGGTCCCCCTTCTAGATTTTTTCGAAAGTATGATAAACTCGTCCTACTGAAATTTTGTTAAGGGGCGAGCCCGCTGAGTGCCCCTCGACGATCTCCTGGAGGCGGACGCTTTATACTGGGTGGACTTGAAGTTTGCTGCAGCCACCTTCCTCTTGTCGAGTGAACCTTTCCAGTTTAAAGATTTGGATGTAGAGGGCTTCTTGTCCAGTTGAACTCAGCTGGTTCGAGACTTTCACCATTAATTTCGTTCCGGTGACCACTTCTTGCATTTTGCTACCGAAAAGATAGCTATCCGAGACCGTTTTTTCAAGGGCTGCCTTAACAATCTTTTCGAAGGCTGGCGTTATAAAGGCCTTCCTCGCCTCGGAAAGAGCATAGAAAGCAGCGGTATGCATTTTGACGCTGTTCGACAACTTGGATAATAAATCTTCGCGATACAGACTCCTTCTCGTCGTTCAAAATTGCTTGAAGAACCAAGGTAGTTAAGGCCAATCCGGCACCAATAAGATTCTGATGGTTGACAAAATGCTTGTCACCCACATCGTTCATTCCAATCATAACCTCTTTATTCAAAATGGGAGCTTCAAACGAACAATCGAGGAAAGTTTTAAAGCTGCGTCATTGTCAACAGTCGGATTTTTTCCCAAGAAAAGATTTTCTTCATTCTCACGAGCCGAATTAACTTCTCTCTTATTTGGATCCGCGTTTTCGCCAGACTCCATCGCCTACTCTGAGGCTTTGACCGTCTGAAATCCTGCAATAAGAGAAAAGAACCATTCACACAAGGCTGTACAACCGCCAGGTGTTATTTTAGCCTGGAAAACTTCTTTCATGTCCCAACTCATAATTGGGCTCGACAGAGAAAAAAATCATAAAATCGTCTCAATTCTAAACTCAAACAGACAAGAGAAAACAAATAATAGATCCACATGTAGATTCCGCGAATATCGTCTAGAACAAAGAAACAAATATGGCTACGATCAAAACATTACCCCCATTCTGCAAATGATCCTCGTGGGGCGTATCCGCCTACGAATCAGAGAATTCCGAATCGCACTCGTAACTGCTGGATTCAGCTACCTCCGGGTCGTCGCGTGTTACTCGTTGTTGCATATTATCCAACTCTCACTGAAGTTTACGAATCTTCTCTGCCATATTATATTTATGAGGTCTACCCTCTAAAAATTAATCATGATTATGGCGAATAAGGCTGAATAAAGCATCGCGACAAAAAGGCTCTAACTACCGTCATTACCAACCCCAGAGGATGTAATGAGGAGACCACGGGCTCTGGGAGAGCCGGAGCGACTCAGGGAGTGGGGAGAGTTTTTTTGTTTAGGCTCTGAAAAGTGGCGTCATCACGCGCCAGGCCGCGTGAACTACATAGTAATCTCTTCGAACGAACAACGAAATATAAATTATTTAAAATAAGTTTTTGTTAGGTATAAACAGATAAAAATGTCAGAAAATTTATTTCAATACTTTTGAACAGAAAACGTTAATCACTAGAATAAACTGAAAAGCATCCTTTTTCATTTAAGTACTTGTTTTATAGTATTATATTAGATTTATCCTTTAATACTTGTTGCATCATTATTAAAATAATGTCAGTATGCTCAAATGAGACTAGCGAACATGAATAAGCATTATAAGAAAATAGGACATGTCTCAAGGTAAAAACTAGTGATATAACGTACTCACTTATATTCAATACTTCATAAGGCACACTAAGCGACTCACAATCGATAACTTCATGACTATCCATTGGGTCAGTTCATTTTTGGCGATCAAGTCGGATGTGTGCTTGATACCATTCTAGAGCGAATTGAATGGAAAGGTGCGTTTCCTCCCGGGATTGTAGACTGGACTCTTCAGTAAGGCCGTGTCTACAATCCTTGCCTTAGACGCTAGGGATGCTCAGGGAGGCTACTATTCGGGCTTATATAGTAATTGGGCTGATTATCCTGCCGCTTGCGAGAGGTCTGGGGTGTAGCTCAGCTGCGTAGCGAGTACGGCGCGAGGTACTTTGGAGTGCGGGAAGGAGCGAGACCCCACACATTGTTGCTTGTAAGTAAAACATTGTCATTTACACCCATTAGTAAATAATTTTCACTGACACTTAGAGATACGTTCTCATCTTTACAACGTTCTTCGTGATATGATTCTGGTATCTAAAATAGAAATTTGGTATGAAAATAAATGCCAAATATAAAAGTAAATAATGATATAACAGTTTCATGATTTATTATCTCAAACTTACGATGACAGATTCATTAGAACTCGATTGTACCTCCTCATCTACATATTCCTTGACATTTACGTACAGTATCAGAATTTTCTGTTTTATCATTAGAACATATTGAAATATCATTCAAAAGCTGAAATAGAAATTCATATTTAAAACTATCGTATCTCATATTAATGCTAATAAATATGTATTACTTTAATACTAATTAAATAATATTCTTTAACTTACTGCTCTTTGCTGCACGTTTTTTTTTTTCGTTTTGGTTACAAAATATTTAGTTAGAGGTGCATCTTTCTCTTATAAATACAGTCTTCTTTTTCTATTTTCCATATTTTTGCTTATTATAAGTACTCTATTTTAGTTGCGTTTATAAAATATACTATTTGTGGTGATTATAAAAATTATTGTGTTTACAAAAAAGTTAACAAGATATCTATAACTATATCTGTAAGATATCGAAGTATCACCATAATAATATCTTAAAGGAAAAGGATATCTTTCAGATAAAATTGTGGTGGTACTTTTAAATAAAGTTCTTGTTGGGCGATTTGGATCGTTTATATAATCCCCGTGATCTGGGCACGTGTTCTAATTGTGCAAAAAATAAAATGGCGTGACCTAGCATTTTTGAAAACCAAACTCGAAAGTTTAATAGATTTCAAAGCACGGTATAACCTGAATTGAAACATGAATGTTGGTTTTCCGGATAGAATTCACTCATATAAAACCACAGCAAGAGCTGGATTTTAACTGTAGGAAAAGAAAATATTTTTGTAAATGGTCTAATTGCGATTCTGAATGTGAAGAACAGCACGTGCATCATGGATATTATGAATGTTTAATTCTTCTATTAAGTGGTACTATTACATACTACCACTACTGATGTTATATATGTTTTACGTGAATTAAACTACAATTCTCGCTTACAAGAGTTTATTGATTCCGATGAGGATATTTATTTTTATTTTTGGACGGGTGTACCGCTTTTTCCATTCCATTCGGGCTAGGTCCTGTTCTCAGCCGCGTCGACTATTCCTTCTTCTTCGCCGTTTCCGTATGTCCCCCGTCCGCTGTTCAAATAGAAGTAGCGATTAAGGGTTCAAACATATTTTGGCATGCTGATTACGTATTTCGAGGGGGTTTTTTCATATCTTGATATTTACAAAAGTTATTAACAATTAAATTGTTTAAAACGTTCTAGAAACGAGTCAATAGACTAAAATGATATTCTGAGTACATTTGTTACATTTCTTCTGAGAAATCAGCTCGATTTTGCAGAATTAAAAAATGTTAATTAGAACCCGAGATATTGCAAATTTACTGAATATATGGTGCATAATTACGTTTCGCGCTCACTATTTTTTGCCTGGTAACTTTTGTTCAACTTCGAATATTTTGACTCAGGACGTTTCATTTGAAAGGTCAAACATTCTTCTATCAATATATGTAATAATATTTATATAAAATTGGGTTTCAAATATGTTGTGACTATATAAGTAACAAAAATTAGCGTAAAAAGCACTTTTTATTTGTTTATCAGACAATTTGACCCCCTAATTTTAAAAAATACATACAAAAAGTTATATATTATTATTCCTGGTTTCAAAGAAATAATACTTTCCATTCTTGAATCGTACTAAAATATATCCTTAAAATTTCAGAACATTCCATGTATTACTTTTTTGCAGTAACTTCCCGAAAATTACCTTTTTTAGGTGGTCACACTGGTGGTTTCTCTTATTGGCGAAGAAGCTGCAGAGAATAATTAAGGTATTAAACCTTAAAACTTGTCGTAGAAGTTGATCCATTCATTAATTTCTTCATAATGAGTATCAGTCTTTAGTCTTAAAAACTGCTTTATAGCAAGATTCGAAAACAAACTTTTAATCAAACTTTTTATGTACTTGTGTTATGGAAGCCTTCTCGTATACTAAATATACAACTATTTTAAGTACATAAATCTTTTGAATCGTATAAAAATTGTAAAATAATAAAAAATATTAAAATAAATTTTTTCACTGAAACCAAAATGTAATTATATTAATTATATTAATTAATTATATAAATTAAGTAATTATATAAATTATATTAATGTATTTAATAGGTTTTAATTAAACGTTATCATTTTGAATTATTACGTAATACTATTAACAATTGAAGATTTTATAATTTCAAAAATGAATAATCTCTTGTTTGAAGATCGTTTCAGAGTCACCGAGAATTTTCTAATTAATTTTGACACCACGTTGTCACTTAAATCATTTATTTAAATGAGTTTTTTGTTTTCTCAATGACAATACGTTGTTATTTAAATTATTTATTTAAATAAGCTTTCTTTTGTTTCATAATTTTATATTCCTAGTGACAATTTTGACTACAGATACGTGAATAAGTATGCTATTATTAACCCATTAACGACCAAGACCCC
>UELV01167520.1:0-25589 GCA_900490015.1 Megastigmus stigmatizans | reverse complement strand
CATTTTTAATTATATGTTAATGTTAATAACCCTTTATCTGAACTGAATGATTGAACTTTAATATTTAAATTTTTAATTAATAATTTGTATAAAACGGTTGTTAAAAAAGCATCTATCAAGGCATAGACTCCACATCACATTTTATAGCCTCTATCAAATAAATCCGCGGCAGTTTCTGGTAATTTTTACATAAATATTTTGTTATACTGTCGATAGATTCAGAACACTGGAATTTATATATACTCGATTATAGTCTCTAAGAAAGTAGTGAAATCTATAAAAATTACCTTTAAAAAGGTAAAACTTGTGGCAAGTATGATGTGTCTTCCGCAGCGAAAAATAAAATCACTTTAGTTACTGTATCTATGAAATCTCTTTTTGATAATGTAAACAGTAAAATATATTTTTTACTGCATAACGTCGAATTCATATTTGTAACTAAATAATGAACTCTTTATTAAATTTTTTATATTATCTAAATTTGACCTGTAGACGGGCCACCAAGTATGTTCATATAGTTATTTATTAAGATTAAAGATATTTTATAAAATTGTGAAAGTGTTGTTCTGGACGAGACGCATTATATTAAATATATCAAAGCTACCAAAGGTGTTAACGATTGGCATCTTTATTCTTAATAAGGCACCATTGCAAAGTTGAAGTTTATTTTATTATTTTGGTACTTATTAATAATTAATAATAACTATGTAAAATTAAAAAAGGAGTACTTGATAATTTCTGAATTGATCTCACAAGTTTCTTTAGTTTAAATTGGCCATTAGAAATAGGAAAATTTATTCGAATAAATAAAGAAGCGATTTTATTTAATTGAAAACTCAATTAATAAATATCATCTCATAAAATATTACCAAATAAAACAGGTGTGAATTTTATTATAAAAATAAAAATTATAAACAGAAAATATTATAATTAAGACAATTGGTGAAATTTTTATACTAAATTATTAAATTTATTATCTAAAAATTTAACAAACTAAGAATTGTCTAAAAGCATTTTATAGAAATAAATTAGAATTACTGGGGCAAATAGAAGCTTTGTCAGTAATTTCTAATAATAATATAATAATCTTTATTTTACTTTTATAAGTTTATATTATACATTTTTTACATTTCTTAGTTCTATTTACCCGTAAATTGATAGTTCTTTATTATACTATTATTCCCTTTCACTTTTCACTTTTTCTTCTTTTTTCATTCTTCCTTCTGCCTTCTTCTTTCTTCCCTCCTTATTCCCTTCTTTTATCCTTACTCTTTTCTTCTTCCTTCCTCTCCAAGTCATTTCTCTCCTTCTTCTTTTTTATTTTTAAATCTATCCCCATCTCCTTCGCCTTCCTTTCCATACTCCTTGCTTTTTCGAATAATTTATACCTGTCTATTCTTTCCATATCGTTTAAATATTCATCTATTATATAATATCCTTCCCTCCTTATCTCCTCTTCTTTTTCCCATATCTCGTTCCTGTCTTCTTTCTTTTCAAATAATAACCATCCTTTATCTTTCCTCTCCTGTAGAATTTCCAGTTTCCACTCCTTTTTCCCAATTTTTCCCTGCATCCACTCTCTCCACTTGACCTCCTTGCTTCTAACTCCCTTTGTTATTAACAGACCCCTTTCTTTCCTCTCCGTCACCCAGTCCATCTTCGTTTCCATTTTCTTCTTTTCTTCTTTCTGTTCCTTTTTTTCTTCTACCTTCTCTTCCTTTCCTTTTTCCTTATTCTCCCCTCCTTCTGCTCTTTCCATTTTTTTACGATTTTTCCTCTTCCAGGTTTAATCTCAACCCTTCCATCTCCAATTCCAGCTCCGCTGTTTTATTTTTCATTTTTTCTATTTCTTCATCTTTTTTCCTCGATCTGTCTTTCAGTTCTTTCAGTTTCACTCTAACCTTTGTTAGCGCGTCACTCCACTCTACTTCTCTTGCTTTCTCCTCCACTCTCATTTCCTCTATTCCCTTTCTCAATTTTCCAATCTCTCTTTCCCATAATATTTTCCTCCATCACTCTTTTCTTTTACCACTTTCTTTCACTTTTCCTTTCTTTTCTTCCATTACCTTTTTTCTCTACCGTCGCCTTTATTTCTCACCTTCTACAGCATTTCCCTCTTGTTACCCCTTCCCTACTTCCTTCTTGTTCCTAAACTATATAGTTCTTCTAGAACCCCCCGTTCCGTTCTTTTTCTTACTCTCTGTCCGTTCTGTTCCTCCTTCTCTCCTCTCCTATCCGACCTGTGCTCCTTGCCTCGCCGCTTCTTCTTCGTCTTACCCTCTCTTTCTCCTTTCTTGTTCTTCTTTTTTCCTTCTTCTTTTCCATTCTATCTCATACATTATTGCTCTATATTAATCTCCCTCTTTCCATATCTTTTCCCATCTTCTCTCTTTCTTTCCTGTGACCTCACATTCCTTAAACACATGTTCCATTGTTTCTTCCTCCTTTCCACACAGCCTACACTTCCTCTTAACCTCCTCCCACCAATACTTGCTCCCATTTCCATCCCCACATAGCCTATATTTTGCAACTATTGTAAATTCTTTTCCTCTGTTTCTTCCTGTCCCGTTGAGATACTCCTTCTGTTCTCTTATCGTCTCCTCTGTCATCCACATTCCGAATTCTTTTGCATATTTCGAATTCTCTATTTCCGCCATCGTTTTCTGCCATTCTATGTCTCAATGTCTCTCTTCAACCTCTTCCCACCATCCTTCTTCCTCTTTCATTTTTACGTTTGCTTCCTCTACTGCCCATCCTTTTTCTTCAAAAAATTTTTTCCTCTCCTTCTCCATCATTGATTTTCCTTCTCCTCTTAGCATCATAGCTAAGCATTCCCCTCTTATCGCTCCTCTTTCTTCCTTTTTTATCTTCTCTGCATATTTCATCGCTCTTGTACCTGCTTTTATTTTTATCTTGTCTCTTCTCGTTTCCCATCTTATTATATGTCCTGATGTTCTGCTATTTATTTCTAACGTCCATCTCATATATCTTTCTTGTATTTTTTCCACCTCTCCTCTCTCCTTCCATCCCCACAATTCTGCTCCATACATCATTATACTTACTACTATGGCGTCAAATATTCTCATCCGTCTGTTCCAGTCTGTTGGAATTCTTCTTTTCACCACGCTCCAGACTTTTCCCATCACCATCTTCGCTCTATTTGTCACATATTTTATGTGATTTTCCTCTCCATTGTTTCCACTCATTCTGTATCCTAAGTATATGAAACTTTTGACCTTCTCAATCTTTTCTCCCTTCCATTCAAATTTTTCTTTTTTTCTCCTACACCCTCCTTTTCTGAATGCCATTATTTTTGTCTTCTCTACATTCAGTTGCAGTCCCTTTCCTTCCAGAAATTTTCCCATTTTCTTTATCATTTGTTTTAATCCCCTTTCGTTATTTGCCAGCAGTGCCACGTCATCCGCATATGATAGTGCTCATATCTTCTTCTTTCCGATCACCAACCCCCCCTCGTGTATGTTTTGTATCTTCACTTCTAGGTCTGCCATTGCCACGTTGAACAGTACTGGGCTCAGTGGACATCCTTGTTTTACTCCTTTCGTTACTACAAACTCTTCCGTCTCCTCCTCTCCTATTCTTATCCTACATCTCGTTTCTGTGTACAGTTCCTCTATTCTTTCTCTCAGTTGCTTCTCTACCCCCATTCCTTTCAATGCTTTCCATATCACTTCCCTCTTAATTTTGTCGAAAGCCGCTTTCATGCCTGCAAACATTACCAGTACCCTTCCCCTTTTTCTTCCTATCTCCCTTCCTATTACATTTTTTATTGCATATATCGCATCTATTGTTCCTCTACCTTTTCTGAATCCGAATTGTGTATCATCGAGTTTTATTTTCTCCTCCAGGTATTTATCCAGCCTTTTCCTCAGAATCTTCGCGTAAATTTTATATCCCGTATCCATCAATGTGATCCCTCTATAGTTTTCTACCATTTTCTTGTCTCCCTTCTTATATATCGGAACCACCAATCCCGTCCGCCATTCTTCGGGAACCTCTCCTTTTTCCCATATTTTCTGCAGGCATTCCCTTAATTCTTCCTCTACTTCTTCTCTTCCTTTTATTCATGCCTCATTTCCTGTGCCATTCTTTCCTGCCGCCTTTTTTCTTTCATTTTCTTTATTGCTTCTCTTACTTCCTGCTTTTTTATCCTTGATTCTTTCCCATACTCTCTTATTTCTTTTCTCCTTCTTTCTCGACCCTCGATTTCTCTTCCCTCCATTTACCTTTTAAAAAAATTAAACCATTCTTCTTTTCCTATGTCTTCATCTATACCGCTCCTCCCTTTGCCCATACCGCTTCTTACAGCTTCCCACAGTTTTTTACCGCTCTTATCTTTCTTTATTTCTACCACTATCCTATCTATCTCCTCTCCTTTTTTTTCTTTATCAGGTTTTTATATTCGTATTTTGCCTTTTTCCAGTACGTGAATTCTATTTCTTTTTTTCTTAATCTCTGCCTCTTCTCAAGTAGTTTCTTTTTCTCTTCTCCACACTCCCTATCCCACCATCCGTTTTTCCTGCTTCCTCTTTTTATCTCCCTTTCCTTTGTATTCTGCTGTATCTCTTCTTTTAGCTTCTTCCATTCCCCAGTCGCCCTTATTCCCGTCATCTTTTCCTTGAATTCTTTAACTCCTTTTTCTGACCAATCTGCCCTCCATTTTTTTTCTTCTCTCCTTTCCTCCCTCTTTATTTTCCCTTTCCATTTTATCGATATTGACAAATGATCCGACTCTCCTTTATTTATTACTTTCACTTCCTTTATTTCTTTCTCCGCCCTTTCATTGGTCACCACATAATCTATTACCGTGTTTCCTCTTGCCCCTATATATGTCCAATCCCCTTCTTCATCCCCCTCCCTCGCCACGTTTTCTATTGCCATCCCCATTTCTTCTAGTCTTTCTAGCATCTCTTCCCCTTCTTTATTTTTTATTTTGTCCCTAGATCTTCTTCCTTCCTCAATCCATGGCCAGCTCACTTCTTCAGCCGTTCTAGCGTTAAAGTCTCCTATTAACATTATTCTTTCCCTCTCTTCCTTCCTACTCACCCTCTCTATTATTTTCCGTACCTCCCTTCTTTTTTCTCTCATGTATACTGCTCCCACTATCCATTTTTTGCCCCCTACTTTCACTTCTCCCCATACTACTTCTTCGTTTTTTCTTTTTTCTGCATCTTCCCCTTCTCTTTCACATATTCCCACGTTCTTTTTAATTCTTATTATTATTCCTCGCATTGTTCTTCCTTACTTCTTTCTTCTTCTTGCTTCTTCCACAATTAGGTCAAATTCTTTTAATTTTTGTCTCATTTGTCCTTCCTCCTTTTCCTCCAACCACGTTTCTGTTATCGCGATAATGTCGTGATCTCTTATCATTTCCCATTCTTCCTTCCCTGTATCTTTTAAGCCTACTATATTCCACGCTAGTATTCTTACCTCCCTCCCTTCCTCCTCACTCTCCGCCTCTACCTCTCCATCGTTTCCTCTCTTTCTGGAAAAAATTTTTCTCCATCTTCATCCCATTTCCATACTTTACCGTTTATCCACACTCTATTATAGCTATAGCTCACCTGTTTCCCCTTACGTCTCTCCTCTCTGCCTATCCTTCTCATTTCCTGTTTCATTCTCCTTTCCCCCCATGTAAGGTCATTATCTATGTAAACTCTAGTCCCTTTTAACTTCGCTTAATATCAAACTCATTTTTCCCTCCCACGTTTCGCACTCCACCCCTATTTTATCTCCCCTTCCTCCAATCTTCCAAGTCTTTCTCACCTCCACTACTATATCTAGTTCTTCCTTTATCCAATTCTGTACATACCTCTTTTCGATTCTCATCCCTTCCACTCCCGTTATTATTACGATTTTCCTTCTCCTTTCCTTGTCCATCTCTTCCAGGTTTTTTTCTTATTTTCGCCTCGTGCTCCTTCTGTCTTTCCTGTCCCTCCTTCCACGCCCTCTCCTTCTCCTCTCTTCTTTCTTTCCACTCATCTTCCATCCTGTCCAGCGCCCTTTCAATCATTCTCTCTCTTACCACTTCATAGTCTTTCCTTTCAAGCTTCTTTTCTATCTCCTTTTCCATCTTCTCTAATTCTCCTTTTATTTCTCTATAATTTTCCTTCGATTTCTCCTCCATCTCTCTGACTCTCTTCTCTGTTGCTTCCCATTTTTTATTCCAACCCTCGAGTGTTTTCTTAATTTTTTTCTCCAACGCATCCAATTTCGCATCCATCAACGCATCTCTTCTTCTTTCCATCTCCTCTAATCTCTCTTCCACTCTATCCCAGAACTTCTCCATCACTTCTAATTCTTCTTCTTTTGCAGCTGCTTCTTCCTTTTCTGCTTCTTGCTCTTCTCCCTCTTTTTCTTTTTCCGTCCTGTCTTTTTTATTTGGTACAAGGAATCTTGCTTTATTTTCGTTCGGGCTGTTCCCCTCTATCCTTTTCCTCTCTGCTTGTCTTTCCCGTTCTAACTCTTCCTCCCACGTTCTGCTCAACTCTCCGTATTCTCCTGGTGTTGAATGGTTCTCACGCACACTCTTACTCCTTCTTCTACTTGCTATGCTCACTTTCCCTGTTTCGCGCACCTTCTCCGCTCCCCGCATACTTTATGCCCGATTCTCCCTCTCTCTCTCTCCCCTCGCCGCGTATTTCCTTCACACACCTCCTCTCCCGTCCCTTCACCCCTCTGTCCATGGTTTTTCACTCACTTTTTTACTCTTTTTTCCCTCCTCCGTTACCTCACTCTCTTATTTTTTTCCGGTTTCTCTTTCCACTCACTTTTCCTATTTAACTCAGACACTATCAAATTTACGTCCTCACGTCTGCACTGCTAACAGCGCCCCCTCTATCAGTAATTTCTATTTATTTTATAACTTTCTTAAGTTCAAATTTAGATAATATAAAAAATTTAATGAAGAGTTGATTATTTAGTTACAAATATGAATTCGACGTTATGCAGTAAAAATATATATTTTACTTTTTACATTATCAAAAAGAGATTACATAGATACAATAACTAAAGAGATTTTATTTTTTGTTGCGGAAGACACATCATACTTGCCACAAGTTTTACCTTTTTAATAGTATACATAGGATAGAATTTTAAATGTTACACGCCAATGCTGTGGTCCATGAATAGATGAGAAATCTCTTTCAAACAAATTGTTAAATGTATATCTTAATTGTAAAGTATATTTTTACTGATAAGATAATAGAATTAATGTTTATTATTGAAAAGAAATAAATTTATTCTTCAAAAAAACATTTTTTTACTTGCATACCTGATAAAATGACATTTAAGGGCCTGTTAAAGTCAAGCTATTGATCTTGAATTTTATCAACTGAGAAATAAATCATTGGTTTCAAAAAATACTTCGAGTTATGTAACAACTAATATTAGATTCATTTCCAATCGATTATTATAGAAAGTTTCTAAATGATATTTAAATTCACATGTCCTTTAAAACGTACTTTTACTATTTGATACTGTAGAGAAAGGCGCATATGTAATGCCGCGGCCTTTCTTTCATTAGAAATGTTCTATTCCACATTCTGTATTTCTATGTCATACATAATCAATCGTCACTAAAACCATGCCATTTTTTTAAAATTGCAATAAAATATTCAAAAAATAATTGCGCGATCAGTTTTGGCAAACTAAGAGCAATTCTTTTGCGGGGGCTAGAGTCACAAATTTTTGTATTTCATTTTAAAATATCGCCGAAGGGTAAATTGGGCAAATTAAAAGAATAGTAAGGTCTGTTAGACGAAATCGAGTTTTATTGAGGGCAATTATAAAAATAAGGTCGGGTGTCCACTGCATGGGCCGTGTTATCCGATTCAGCGGTCCCTAATCTATGAAAAAAGATTTTAAACATTAAAGACGTATACTGCAATCAACTACAGAAACTTTTTCCAAAAATTTACACTTTAAGACCATGTTTTCGACTATAATATTGTAATAAACTTTCTCTACAGTTTTGCTATATTCCGCCATCCTTCATTTTAAAGCTCCAAAAAAATTCACTGATCTAGCATATTCGTATTTCATTTTTATGATCGTCCCATCAGATGCTGTGTGAAAGTCAGAGACTGTAACCGCACCTGGGAAGGACGGTCGGGGATGTAAAGGACATGCGCCTAGGTATCAGGGTACAGAAATAGGCCGACCCTGGATGCGTTATAATAAAAATAATAGTACATGTTCCATTTCAAGCTCATATTTTTTATATAGCTTTAAACATATAACACATGAATTCCGTATTTGATTTCCACCGATTACTATATGTATAGACTTTTGCATGTCACGAACATTCAGTACGTATGCTGTAGTCCTAAATAGGGGCCGGATAACCGTCGCGTGGGGCCGGAAGTTGGATGAAGCTGAAAAAAGAAATTAAAATTGGATAAGGAAGCAAAATTCGATCAAAGTGTACTCATTAAAGCATCCATCATTTTTGGAGAAACATTATTTAAAAATATGGAAAGCTAATAATTTTATTTTGACGAGTAGCTTTCATACGTTCAGCTATTTAATCCATTAACGCCCAAGTGGACACTTTTTTCACCAGTTATTCAGAGCTCTCTAGATGGGGTAAATTTGGTCCTAAAAAAATTTTGAAGACATGGAATTTATAGAATTTTCATCCATCTTTCGAATGGTGATATTCAAAATATAAAAAAATAATTTCTTATTACTCTAAAATGAAGTTTAAGTGTAAAAAACACCGAAAAATTTTTTTTTTTTATTAGATTTTTTACCAACTTTCTGTTATGCAATTATCTTGAAACTAATTTAGATGGCAGAAGGAATGTCTGAACTTATTAGATTTTTTATATCTACGATTTTTCCTCTAAAAATCATTTTACTCGAAAACTATCAACTTTCAGAAAAAATGTCAATTAATAAAAAAGTGCTTAGAATTCATCAAAGAACACTGTAGAATTTTTCAGAATTCTTGGAGAAAATTTTGTAAATATCTTTACTCGAGTTTTTTATAAATTAAAAAAAATTAAAGAAAATTCTGAAAAAATTCTATTGTGTTCTTTCATTAATTCTAAGCACTTTTTGTTCTTAGCATTTTTTCCAAAAAGGTGAAAGTTTATTAGTTAAAGCGTCCTAAAGATATTTAGTAACAATTTTCCCTTTGGACGCCATTTTGAATCATGTAGATAACAAAATTGACTTTCTGAACACGTTTTCTCAAAGTTCAGGCATTCCTTCCACCATTTAAATTGGTTTCAAGATGATTGCATAGCGGAAAGTTGGTAAAAAATCTAATAAAAAAAAAAAAAAATTTTCGGTGTTTTTTACTCTTAAACTTCATTTTTGAGGAATAAAAAATTATTTTTTTTATATTTTGAACGGCATCATTCGAAAGATGGATGAAAAATCTATAAATTTCATGTGTTCAAAAATTTTTTAGACCCAAATTTATCCAATCTAGAGAGCTCTGAAAAACTCGTGAAAAAAGTGTCCACTTGGACGTTAATGGGTTAACTTGCAATTTTAAAATACAAAAATTTTGTAGATTAGAAAATATGATTCGAAAGCAAGATCTTGTATGCAGGACGCTAGTTAATCATAATTTAAGTAAAGTCCCAAAGGCAGATTAAATTTTTGCGTAGTAAGATAAAAAATATCATTTCAGTGAAGAAACCGTTTAGTTTTTTATAAGAGTTATACATACGCTAATATTCCAGACATGTGAAAAACTTCAGCACTCAGATAGGCAAGATAAGCCATAACAAAAATAAATATTGGTTCTATCACTCGAACTTGATTCGTGAACCTTGTTACAAAGCCAGTAGCGAATCCCCAGATTATTCCAATGATAGTGCCACCCAGTGCTACAACGAAAAACGATCCAAATCCTGACAGTATATCATAATATGAAATTCTGTGCGGACCCATTTCGCTGTAGGTTTCGAACATGTGATATAGTACCTAAAATCATGTCATAGCGTTACTAAATGTAAACATTAAAACAAATTTTATAAAAAAAGTAATTTTGTTATATCAATCCTTACGTAATATGTACATCTATGTAATAAGGGATCAAGAACTTTTCTTATATAAGTCGGTTTCCGAATAGATTGACTAAGAACCTTGTTCAGAACTATAAAGTAGTTTATATTCAAATTCCATTAAATAGAAAACAAATTAAAAATATTACTCTACGAGTCTAGTCCTACTCAGAATGATTAATTATATCAAGTATGAGAAGACTTAACTGCAAATATTATTCCAAATTATAAATACAAATATTTATATACAGATATTGCATACCCATAATTTTAAGGTTGATTGTCAAAGAATAACCACATCTTACTAGTTCTAAACTTTTGTAAAAATCACTACTCATATCCATTTGAGTCTGCAAAGGATGATTTATTATATCGAGCAGTAAGGAGTTTAAGTCCAAGTATTAATTGTCATCATTAATAGAAAATTATATAAAAAAAATACATTTATAGATCCGAAGTCCCATTAAGGGGAATATTGGAATATTGGACGACTACGGATCAGCAACACACTCGCTTATGTCGCCATTGGGATCAGTTAGAGAAAAAAAGGTATTTTCAAATGTTAATTCGATCTATAGAAGTAGACTCGCGCGCGTACGATTTAGTTACCAGTTTCCCGCTAACTAGAGAAAATGAATAGAAAGCAATAGAAGGTCTGAAAAACATATTTGGAAAGGATGAACTCCAAGTCGAAGTTTGTGTGAGAAAATTGCTCAGTCTAATGTTAAACAATACTATGATTGGAAAAGAAAAATATCTCTCGCTTGTTTATATGAAAAGCTCGAGTCACTGCTGAGAAATGCGCCCCCATGTTATTTCCACTCGTGGACTCGTCTATCACCGAGGAAGTCTTTCGACGGCAGGAAGCGCCAGCGATTCGAAAGAGCGGCTGAAGTAGCTTATGGGATTCTTCAGTTCCGAAGTCGAGAGTGATGAGCGTATTCGCTTGGCCATTGCCGGATCCTCTGTTCAAGGTGATATGGAGAAAACAAAACGCCCTAAAGCTAAAACAGGAATAACGACCCCCGATGTAGCAGCGCCTGTGGGACTATTAACTAAAGCGGAAACATCCGCTGAATGTATATTTTGTAAAAACACTAAACATCTAAGTCAAGATTGTTACAAGGCAAAAAAGATTTTACGCACAGAGAGTCGCGCTGTACTAAAATATAGTAAGTGCTCTTTTAACTGCTTCAGAAGCAGATATAATTACAGCAGATGTAAAGTGAAATTGAATTGCGCGTGGTGTGGGAAGAGACATGTTTGATAATGTGTCACGAAAACGGGTAAAGATACATCCATAGTTATTGAATTTCCTAGCATTGGAGGAAGCGATTTTCTATGATTTATGGCGGATAGATATCTTAGAAATTGAGGATCCTGTAATGAGAAAAACTAAAGAAGAAAGAAAAGTTGATGTGAAGAACAAGTTTGGCTTTGGAAGCTGCTAGATTTCAGTTAAGACATTGGGAACACACAGATGATGGTGATTCCGGAGAAACAAATGTTTTGGGGATCCTATGGAATAAAAGAGATGATACTTTATCGGTCAACTTGTTGTTTCTAAGAAATTTTCAGCTTGAATTCTTCACGAAAAATGGCCGACAATTGAACTGCTTGTTGATGAAGACGAAATTAAGTGCGAAATGAAAAAGTGGACTACTAATTCGACCGCGTTGCTTTGTAAACCGCTGAGTAGTGAATCTAATATGTATTAACGGTATTTATCTAATTATAATAAGATAGTAGCAATGATAGCGTGGCTGGATAGATTTATCATAAATTCGAGTTTTAAGAATACAGGCAAGAGATATTTAAGAAATTGTCGATAGTAAAGAACTTGATTCTACTGAAATGGTACTATTTAAGTTAGTTCAAAAAGAAATGTTTACAGACAAAAAAGATATAAAAATAAAATTGAAAGCCTCCACGAGAAATTCTGGATCTCTTTACGTTAAAGTGTAAAAGATGTAAACGATATGAAGTTAAATGCATGGAAGCGGTTTCCGTGCCATTACCTATCGAGCGCGTTAGAGACGCTGCTGTCTTTGAGATAATCGGTGTGGATTTAGCAGGCCCTTTATTCTTGAAAGATGGCGAAAAAACATATATTTATAAATTCAGATAGAGAATTCATATAGAGTGGTTATTTAGAGCTTCTGTCGTCGCTGTCTACTCTTGAATTTATCAAAGGCCTTTGTAGATTCATCACGCGTTGAGGAAGACCGTGCATTGTATTCAGCGATAACGGAACTAATTTTGTAGGTGCTGAAAATAATCTTAATAATTTAAACTGGAAAGTTATCACTGAGTACAGCTCCACCATGCACATTAAATGGCAATTTAATCCGCAATCTGCGGTTGGTGAAAGCGCGTAGTTAGACTCGTTAAAAACTTTTTGCGTAGAATTTAATTTCGAGCTTCTATTTACTACGAAGTCATGTTTACGATCCTCTGTGATTGTGAGTTCATAATTAATTCGCGACCACTTACGTACATTTCATCCGATTTTAATGACCTGAATGCTTTAACACCTAGCATGTTCATACAGGAGATACGTGAAAAAGGCGTACCGGATTTAGATATAGTAGCTAGTACTGATCTTCGCGAAAAGTCGAGATATTGTTAGAAACTCAAGAATGATCTGTGACAAAGATTTCGTTCTGAATATCTAAGAAAATAAAGAAAATTTGAAGTTTAAGAAGACGCGTGAATTAAATGTAGGTGAGTTAGTGCTTGTAGACAGTGAAGGTCAAAAGCGAATCGATTGGCCCTTAAGTCGTAATGTAGCTATATTTACTGGTCGAGATGAGCATGCGCGTATATACCGAATTAAAACTCAAAACGGGGAACTGACTAGGCCAATAGAACGACTGTACTTTTTAGAATTAGATCAGCCTAATGCTGAAAACAGTAACGAATTTCCAAATATGATTGCAAAAGAAAATATTAGCCAAATGCGTGATAAATTTAATGTGGCAACCATTGTTAAAAAAGTAAATGTCGAAAAGTCTGAGAAAGTAGCAGTTTCTCTTAAGTGCGTAACTCGCAGCGGGCGTAAAATACTAAAAAATCGTAGGTATGAATAATTTATGTTGAGATTGCAGCTCAAGGTGGGAGTATGTTGTAAGTGAAAAGGAGATTCGTTGCTTTGAGCGTCAAATGGTGACGCACAGAAAGAGAAAAGTCAAATCTGATCCATCTGCCGAAGCGAGCGGATGCACTGTGACATTCTATGTGAATTACTTATAGTTCACTGTAAAATCTAAAGAACATATACATTTTCTATTTTAAGTTATAAAAGGTGCTTTGATTTCTAATTTTTGTCTTGAACTATTATTCCGGTTCACCTAGGTCCTACGAACTTTGTAGCACTAACAGTCTACATGGATGGAGCCCGAAATACGGCGTTCCGGGCTCCACCTGCGTAGACTCTCGGCTACATACAAATATCAGTTTAGGTGTGAAATACATTTAATGTGCATGCAGTGTTCGGTGTAGCTTTATTAAAGTAGGAGCGTTTCATGACAATTATTGTTCTAAAATATGACTGAGTGTATAAGTGTTCTAGCTTTATAGAAAAAATTATCTTAATGATTTTATCTTAGTGAATATAATCGTAGTGCAAGTGGTGGCGATAAAACACCCCTCGTAAAATATTAATTGAGTTGATTATTTTATTTTCTGAATTATTTAAAGTTTTTAGTTAGTTTTATTCAACTTTATTGTTAATAATGTTCAATAGTTTAGTAAAATTCTTGTTTATAAATAATCAAATAAATAAATGAAGAAGGTAGTGCGTGAAAATTTGTATCGCGTTTAACTCCGAAGAAATACTTGTGATTACTTATACGAATACAGCGATAAGAGCCCAGTGAATTTGTAAACCGAATGAATACGGAAGATAGAACGGAATGTTCAAAAAGTAAACAGCTTTGGAATGCGAAAAAGATGACGCTAACTGTGAATAATAAGAGTCGATTGTATGTATGCGAGGAATGAATTTAAGCTGCGATTCTTGTAAATGAAAATTGTATTGTGATTTGTAAAATAATGGAAAGGCAGCGCAATAAATAGGCTCGTAAGCCTATGAAGTGCCTAACAGATCTATTTACGTTAGTTTCGGTGAGTCAGTTTGTACTAAAAATTTGCAAGTCTTAAAATTTTCTTTACTTCTATTTACATTTATTGTGTAATGCAATAAATTAAATTATAGTTTTTGTTCACTAACAAGGGCAACCCACGATCTGCAGGAACGCGATTTTGCTCAAACTTTGGAAAGTGGATTCTGGTACCTGAAAATGAAATTTAGAACCAATATTTGCGACCAATGGGCACAATTTTACAAGATAACCGCTACTTAAGCCATATACATAATTATTTATTAAGTTGTTTCACACTTTATAACTCAGCAACAAATGAAAATTGAGACTGCAACCTTCAATTTGAGACGTTATATACGTAAATAGCTGAATTCATTGAGAAGCTATGAGAGTTTAAAAATTAGGCACTATTTTTCATTTTAAATTAGTATAAAAATAATGAAGAAGAAAATTAAGTGCGAGATTGTGTCTAATTTTGAAATGATCATAACTTTCTAATGAGTAGAGCTTTTGACTTTTACAACCTTTCAAATTAAAGGTCGGGTTCTTAATTTTCAATTGTGATTTGGAAACATTTTATATTTTATTTAGTCTCTAATCTGTAAAGCATGAAACAACTCTATGAATTTTCGCGTAGTTAGCTTGAATGGTGGTTATACTGAAAGATTGGGCCCATTGGTCGCTAAAATTGTTTCTAAACTTCATTTTTAGGTACCAAACACTGCTTCCCAAAGTTTTAGTAAAATCGCTTTCCCAGAGTTCCATGGGTTCTCCTTGTACGTATTATGACATTAAATTAATAGCACTGCAATAACTATTAGTTCTAAATTTCAATGTATAATTGTAATACGTTATACGTGTGTGATGCAGGAGTATTTTTATAATATAATCTTCATGGTATTGTGCAATAAAATGAATTTTACAAGAAATTTTTTTTTTGTACAAGCGTTTGAGTATGTTAAAATGTTGATTAGCATGTATTCAAGATGAAAATATGCTTTGACACGTATAAGATATGATTATCAATTTGTGGAAAGTGGTTCTTTTTGGTTTTTCCGAACCATTAATTTTTTTAAGTTTTGATTTCAAATCTGACTCGAACGAGTCACAATTAGATTCATTAAAAATAATAATTAGAATTATATTACAATTTCAATTAAATTGACCAAGCTTCATGAACCCCAATTATAAACTGCTTCTAGTGAAATATTTAAAACAAATTACGATATATAAAATAGGTAACTTAAAATGTTACGATTTTAATATGAAATCCTAAAAGTTGCACTACTAATTCAAGTATATAAAGTAATATGTTTTGTTACATTGAAGTGAGTGATGGGCGTATAACTAAACCGATTAGTTTCACACTTGATTTTGCAGTGTGTTAACGACTGTAGCCTCTTAAAATAACGACTCTTAGCCTCATTCGGAATTTAGATCAAATTATGGGTGACGTAAACATCTTAAAAATTCAGTCAATTTCACCGGATATAATATTTCCATAAAGCTTGTGTGTATACTTTAACAAAGAAAGTGTAATAATTCAATTTCATTTACGTAATATCCTACTTTTTTATCATACATTATTGTCAAATCATATTTTGTACTAGTGAAAATAAAAAAATGATAAAAACGTTATACAAGATTTTATTTTGGCTCATCAAAATAAATACTTTTCCTGCGAAATAAACATCTCACTTTGAGCCAATGCAAAAGTATATGTAACGGTCGTTTTGTCGCAGTTTTACGTTAACAATTGAATTTTTTTAGTATTTTGGTATAAAAGAACTTAATGGAAGTTTATAATTAGTCAAATTAGCGAAAGGAACTTCGTTCCTACCGCGTGTCCCACGAAACGTAATATTTTTTTTTGTTATAACAATGATACATGATATTGATAATACCTTATAAAAGTCAGCCTTATCTCATATCCCTACTTAAAACAATCAGTTAAATCTCATTACAACGAAATAACCGATTCGAATTATAATTTTGTCATGGTAAAGCATTTAATAAGATTTTTTTTACTAGATTTAATCGACAGATCTTAGCATGAAAAATATGAAATAAACATGTGATTGGATTTAATGGATAAAATATTATAAAATTTTACACAAATAAATTTTAATAGTTTAAGCAACGATTTAATGAATTTAATTGAACGGTACTTGGTACTGATACTTCTAATTTAAAATAGAATTTAATAGGATCTAATGACATTCTTCGTGTAGAGTAGACTGGTGTCCATTCCACTCTAGTAAAAAATTTTAACGAAAAACGACTTTTATTCTCGAAAATGATCGTTATAATAACATTTGTGACGCGTAATTACCAACGGGTGATATTACGCGTCCTCGCGAGTATCGAGCAAATACGCGCTTAATTCGCCGAATTGCCGCGCGCGAGGGAGGGAAGCACCTACCGGGGATGCTCCCACGAGAATTTGCGAATGCGAGTGAGAGAGAGATAGGGCGCGATTGGCAAGATCGTGCTGGTATCGAAAAAAGCTTGGGAGAGAGGCCGTGACTACGGACGACAACGGGCGCGTTTCAAATAACCATCGATTTTTCTATTGTTGTAAGCGAGAGTTTTCGCGGATTTGAATTAGCTTTCGCGAGGCGCATCAAACGCGAGTGAAGCGTGCACACGTGTTGTGTGGTGAGTGCAGCGAGTGCCTTATCCGCTACCCACATCGAGGAATATCTGAGGAGAAGTGCCTCCTCGACTTGTCAAAGATCGATTGTGTGCGGAGGGACGAGCTGTCCCCCTCGACTTCAGAGGTAGTTGCGAGGTGAGCGGACCGGCCGGCCGCTCACGAGAAAAAGATAGGTGCAAGGAGCTTCACCTAGGCGCACTCCTTGCTCCAAGTAAGTCTGCTTTAATTACGCGTGCAATAAAAGAAGCGAAACGTGCGAGTGTTCGGATACGAAATCCGAACACTTCTTTGAATTGTCTTTCTCTCTCTCTCTCTCATACGCGCTCGGTTGCGAGAGCAGTTGCTGTGCGCCGGCACAGCACTGTATACAGTGTATAGGTCGTGCCAGTAAACACGCACCGGCGTATTTACTTCGAAGACGAAGTACGTTTTTGTGTATAGCCGAGCTATACACGTGACAAGCGCAATATAATATTCTTCGGAAAATTATATTCAAATAAAATATTCGAGCGTTCGGTACGCTCGCCGTTCCGACTCAACTGAGTTTTATTTTTACTCGTTATTCAAATTCAAACTCCAGTGTGCGCGTTCGACGGTGTCGACCGGCGCGCACACCCTAACAACTCACGAGCTATTTGTAATATTCTTTCTACAGACGAATAAACGTCTTATCTATGATAGAGTACACTTTGACTCACGTGATTTCGTTGCACCTTATTTACCACGTCCGAGCCCCGGATACCGCCACTCTCCGCGGGACTTTCAGCTGATCGCTGTAAGTCATAGTTGAGTAGCCGAGCCCGGCAAAGAGCGCCGGCAGTGCGTGTGTGGGAGCACACACGCACACACACAGACACACCGAGCAAAAAGTGAGAGCACGAAGCTCTCACGTTGTAACAGGCCGCGGCTACTCGTGGTGCGAGCTGCCGTCGGGCGTGCTCGATACGCCCCGAGGTAAGTAAATGTCGTACAGTTATCTCCCAGAAAACCCTGTTACACATTCTATTGTTCAAAATTTATGTTCTACTATTTTCTCAAACTTGTTACGGAACTGTTAATCAACATTTTATTTATATATGAGTACCTCAATTTACAGCTGTGAAAATAAACAATATTGGTTTCATTATAATGAACAATAATCAACCATTATAATGAATAATAATCAAGCTTCATGTATTCTATATATCTCATATGCTACATTTAATTGGATGTTTCTTATTTATTTTTATTAAGAAATGAGAAAATTGAGTAAAAAATTGTTAATATCACAATAATCATAATTTAATAATTTAAAAAGATTTATAATGTATTCATTTTAAGTATTCTACACCATTATATAGATCAAAATATTTTTTTTTAAACAAGTAAATGTACCATTTCATTAGTTTTTACAGTAATTCTAATAGTAAAGTTATGTATATACATACACACATACTGAAATCTCCTCTTTGATTTAGGAGTTTCAAAAACTTATATTTAGATTCCAACCTGAATCTCAAAAGATCATATTCTCAATAATTTTAAATCTCGATCATATATAAGGTAAATGACCCAGTGACTGGGCACGACAAGTGAATGGACAGCACTAGTGTCTGGACGCGTTCGACCAATCTCAACCAAAGAAATCGTCCAGACATTGGGGGTGACTAGTCACTAGTACGTGTTCTTAAGTGTCCATTCCCTCGGTTTTTTACATTAGGTATAAGTTAATCTTGTCTAGAGTGATATTAACTCATGTATTGTATTATATGCACCATCATGTTGGGAAGAAGGTTGGATAATTAATGATTTAGAGAAAAATGTAGACAACACTGCATTTACAAATGAATAAAAAGATTTTCCTTGTGGCCTTTATTTCTTTATTTATTTTAGCCAGGCACTTATGATTTATAGATCTATAGCATATAGTGCCAAAACTTACGCGTCTAACTCCTACATATACACACATACACACGCGAATACGTATATATATATATATATAGAATACTGACTTGATTATGAGTTGCTTTACTACTTATACAGTCAAAGCATTCTTATATCGTCAAGTTCAATGCATTAATAGGTTATATTCCATATTAATAGGTAATATTCCAATTGAGAATGGTCATTTTTATTTTAATATCGTTTAAAGCAAATTTTTTTATCGTTTTTTCGCTCCGCGAGCCCACTGTACGGCATGAGTACGTACTCCAAGCCCCACATAGACAGGTTCATTATGACCTTCACGCGTTTTTTCCACGGCATTTGTATTCCATAAATTGCATATGATCCTGAACGGTCAGCACACGGCTCTACGAGTTGGCAACGCTATAGTAAGCTTAAATTTTAATAAATACATATTGTATTACAGACACTGAAAGACCAGATGAGGATTGCGATAAGTTACGTAATATTGCACAAAAAATAAGTAGCGCAATTAATTTTACTTATTAAGCCCATTTTTCTTATCAAATAAATACACAATAAGGCAACTGTCTGACGGAGAGCATTGAAACCGGCATTTAGCCCGGATATTCCAATAGTACCATATATATATATATGCGACACTAACACATGATAAAAATAAACACCTAGATAAACATGCAACGGCACGCCCGTGTTCACGCGCGAACACGCACACGAGCACACCTTTGCTGTAGCACAATACACTACAGGCAAATAGGATACGCGCTATAGCTCCTTCCTACGACGCTCGTGACGTCACGCCCCACTTTTCCACCGCCTAGACGCAATCAAGCAGCCTTTAAATCGGCGTGCGATTGCGAATTTCAGTAGTACCGTCCGGAGCTCCGGCCACGCAACGAGCACCTTCGCGCCCGAAGCTACGATCGACCCGCACTCTTTGCCTGGCGCTCTAGCAGAAAAGCCCGGATCTTGACGGCGACCTCCCGTCCCAGATATCTACGGTGCTCCGAGGTATCTTTTCCTATCGCTCCCGCACTGACGGCGCTCCGTAGTGCGAGTTCCCGTCCTGGACACTCACGGCTCTCCGTAGTGTCTAATATCTTCCTCCATTCACCGCTGACGCTCCAGGGTGAAGCTCCATGAGTCGAGAGGCGTTCCTCCGACGTTTCTAACGACTAAAGCATGAAAGACAGGTGCACGCGAACCCGATGATAGAATTACGGATTTAACGAATAAGAAGCCGACACTTTGTAAAGTGATTAGAATCACGAATTACGAATTTAAAACCAACCTTTTGTAAATTAAATGGGAAGCAACGTTTTTTCTTCCGTAGCGTTATCGCGCTAATTTTAAATTTGCAATTTCAACTTTATCTTTTCAGATATCGCTCTATGTCAACTGAGGACTGAATAAAAACAACTCTTTTCTTACTCTACTATTTCTTTTCTTATTTAAATACACCCCTTCCCAAGAATCCTGGTAGACTCAAAGCATCCTCTTCGTTCTCTATTTCGTTCTCATAACGGAGAAAAAAACGAACGCTAACCGTAAAACAAATGCAAGACGTCGACAAATTTATAAAAAATGAAATGGCGCTATTCAACGAAATTAAAGGACCTACCCCGCTCGCGACGCATATAATCAAGCTAAAACCGGGAATAACTCCCATTAAGCAACGATATCGCCCCCGAAATCCAGCTATGCAACAAATCATAAATGAAGAAGCTTCTAAGATGCTCGAAGAAGGGGTTATTCGCCCTTCATCTAGCCCTTGGAGCTCCCCAATCGTTATAGTAGAGAAAAAGGACGGGAAACCGCGATTTTGCGTAGATTTTCGTAAAATCAACGAAATCACAGATGAAGACGTGTACCCACTGCCACGGGTAAATGCCACACTCGATAAACTCAGAGGAGCGCATTTCCTTTCACCAATCGATTTAAAAAACGGTTACTGGCAGGTACCTTTAACAGAAGGCAGTTGCGCGATCACCGCGTTTACCCTACCGGGCCGCGGGCAATTCGCATTCACGGTTTTACCGTTCGGATTACACGCGGCGACATCAACTTTCCAACGATTATTAGACAACATGATCCCGCCAGATTTAGCCCCGCACGCTTTCGCATACCTCGACGATATAGTAGTCGCTACGCCTACCCTTGAGAAACATCTCTCGGTGCTACACGACGTTTTTCAAAGATTACGAGCAGCAAAATTGAAACCGAACCCCGACAAATGCCACTTCGTACGCCGACGTTTAAAATACCTCGGACATATAGTCGACCAAAACGGACTGCGAACCGACAGTGACAAAATAGCCGCGATCACAAGATTCGAACCACCGAAAAATATAAAAGAAGTTCGTCGTTTTCTTGGCCTACTATCATGGTACCGCCGATTTATTAAAGATATTTCGCGCATAGCCACACCTTTAACTATACTCCTCAAAAAGAAACAAAAATGGCTATGGGGCCCCGAACAACAGAACGCGTTCGAAATATTACGCGCGAAACTCACCGAAGCTCCGATACTAGCTTGTCCAGATTGGACTAAAAAATTCGTTTTATAAACAGACGCGAGTAAAGAAGGTTTAGGTGCAATCCTGACTCAAGGAGAGGGCGAAGATGAAAGAGTCATCGTGTACGCTAGCCGCACACTAAACAAAGCAGAAAGAAATTACTCGGTTACGGAGCTCGAATACCTCGCAGTTAGATGGGGTATATGGAAAATGAGGGATTACCTAGACGGCTACCATTTTACAGTCATAACCGACCACCAATCTCTCAAATGGCTCCACAAGATAGACGATCGTTACGGTAGATTAGCTCGGTGGGCCCTAGAACTCGGCCAATGGAATTTCGACATAAAATATAGAAAAGGCTCCAAGAATACGGTGCAGACGCGGTTTCGCGACAACAACTCGAGCTGGTCGAAACGACCAAAAAAATCGAGTGCCCATGGTATAAACAAATGCACAAAAAAGTAACCGATACACCGTAAAACTTTCCCGAATTTTGCATAAAAAACGACCGTTTATATCATCGTAACTTATATTTCAAAAACAATGACCCTAGCGACGAATGGAAAATATGCGTCCCTAAGGATGAAAGGCCGCGAGTATTAAACGAGGCGCACGACGACGCCACCGCAGGTCATTTAGGAGTAACAAAAACAATTGCACGTTTAGCATATTTTTATTATTGGCCGCGGATGTTTCGGGAAGCCGCAGTTTACGTGAGAAGCTACCCAAATTGCCAAGCTAATAAACCACAGCAACTGCTCCCTGCAGGGCAAATGCACGCGACGCATGTGGAGTAACCCTGGGAAATGGTCTCTACAGACCTCATCGGACCTTTACCTCGCTCTAACGCCGATAACATATGGCTGCTAGTTATGCAGGACCGTATGACGAAATGGATCGAACGTAAGGCGCTCCGAAAGGCCACCGGCTCCGCGGTCGCAAGCTCCATTAAGACCGAAATAATTTTGCGGCACGGATGCCCGCGATATATAGTAAGTGATAACGGTCGGCAATTAATTTCAAAAGAATTTACGAGCGTATTAAACGATTACGGCATCGAACACAGGGGAACGCCCCCATACACGCCCCAGTGTAACCCTGTCGAACGCGTGAGTCGCGTAATCAAAACGATGATTGCACAGTATACAGGGAATAACCAGAAAAAATGGGACACGAACATACAAGATCTCGCGTACGCGTATAATACAGCAAACAGCGAAAGCACCGATTTTTCCCCAGCATATCTCAACACTGGACGCGAATTCACTCCACCCGGAAGCCTCCAACAAAAAATAGGCATGCCTGCAAATATGAGACAGGAATCGCGCATCCAGAAAATAAAACACGCGCGAGAATTAGCCCGGATTAAGACGGCCCAAAGCTTCCAAGAACAAAGCCGTCATTACGATTTGCGACGCAGAGCCTGGGCTCCCGCAATCGGAAATAAAATTTTAAAGAAAACACATATCCTGTCAAACAAAGCACAAAACGTTAACGCAAAATTGAGCCCAAAATTCGAAGGCTCTTTCGACGTTATCAAAAAAATTTCTCCAGTGATTTTTGATTTACGCGACACGAATGGAAAAATTTATCCACACGTCCATGTTCGCGATCTCAAACCGTACGAAACGCGTTTAGATTAAGGCCGGTCAAAAGTAAGAATTTTTCTATAGAAAATAAAATATTAATAGATGTAGTACACGCGGAAATATGTTTAATATAAGTTCTGATTATATTATTTTTTTTTCTCTCTCTCTAAGTTTAGTCACATAAGTCGAACATGCGATTGTAATTTAAATGTAAGATAGATGTATAATCCTCATAGTAAACACAGCATACAGCTGAATTTCGCGACAGTAATTAAGTCTAGCCTGCAAGTACATAAATACCTATTTAGTCAATAATATTACTTTGAGATGTGTACTCCTAACCGAAAGAGTCGGAGCATCTCCCGTTTCTCAATCATGTAAATAGCCGATAGCGCGCACAAATCGCCCAGTCTATCTATAACCGCGCAATGGAACAGTTTGGGGAAAATTGCGACAACGAGACCGAGGAAGCGAAGCGGATATTAGAAGAAATACTCGGCGAGTACGAACCTATGCCGCTGGACGACTTCCCGGCCGAATTGTTCACGGACGAACCGGCAACATTCGCGCTAGAACTAAAACCCGCGCCACGTACAACACCTTGCGCAACGGCCGGAAAACTGGTGACCAGTGGCCTAAACGACAAAGGTACTCAAGGGCTACCGCGCATAAAGTCGATTCAGATGCTCGACGCCCGCATCCGGGTGCCTACGAGGCCGGCGAAACCGGGAAACCAAATAGGCGCTTGGAAAGCGCCGCGGAAAGTGATATGCGCACCCAATAAGACGCCATTAATCCCCCCACAGCCTTTCAACAGCAAGGCGACAGTGAGGGCACCAGCATTGCGAACGGCCAGGGCACCGGCAACAACATCAACACTAGCCGCAGATCCAGCACCAACAGCATGCAACAGACCGCAGCCCCCCAACAGCAAAGCGCCAGGACGAAAACCGGCAGCGCAAACCTCCAAACCACCGGTAACAGCAGCACCACCAGCCAAAGCTCCAGCCCAACAACATACACCAGCCCGCAGACAGCGACCAAGGCAACGACGCGCCCTGTCGAGCTCCCAGACGGGTCGATAGTAACGGTCCCGATCGGGAAAGCTCGGCATCGGGTATGGGTGGGCTGCAACAAGTGGTCCTTGATTCTCAATCCGCAAGACGGCTCGCTTAGAAAGTCGCATGTAGTGCGATCAGGTGCTTTGTTTGTTTGTTTTTTTTTGTTATTTTATTTTTTCGTGTCGGAGCTACGCGAGGCTCCGCTCCCCGAAGAAAGGAGGGAATGCAACGGCACGCCCGTGTTCACGCGCGAACTCGCACACGAGCGCACCTTTGCTGTAGCACAATTCACTACGGGCAAATAAGATACGCGCTATAGCCCCTTCCTGCGACGCTCGTGACGTCACGCCCTACTTTTCCACCGCCTAGACACAATCAAGCAGCCTTTAAATCGGCGTGCGATTGCGAATTTCAGTAGTACCATCCGGAGCTCAGGGCACGCAAGGAGCACTTTCGCGCCCGAAGCTACGATCGACCCGCACTCTCTTTGCCTGGCGCTCCAGCAGAAGAGTCCGGATGTTGACGGTGACCGCCCGTCCCAGATAACTACGGCGCTCCGCGGTATCTTTTCCTATCGCTCCCGATGATAGAATCACGGATTTAACGAATAAGAAGCCCACACTTTGTAAAGCGATTAGAATCACGAATTACGAATTTAAAACCAACCTTTTGTAAATTAAATGGGAAGCAACGTTTTTTCTTCCATAGCGTTATCGCGCTAATTTTAACTTTGCAATTTCAACTTTATCTTTTCAGATATCGCTCTATGTCAACTGAGGACTGAATAAAAACAACTCTTTTCTTTCTCTACTATTTCTTTTCTTATTTAAATACACCCCTTCCCAAGAATCCTGGTAGACTCAAAGCGTCCGGGAGAAGGGTAGAAACGTTACAAACATGATAATAAGTACTTCACTATCCTTTCTCCTGTGTTACATCCGTCAAATTTTCGGGCTTTTCTTTTCGTACCCTACCACAGATCCACCAATGTAAAGTTTACGCAGCCCTAAGTGCCCTGACAAATAGTTCTAAGATCGATACGCGTCTCTCGGAAAAAACCGACCATTATAGTAAGCGTCTAGAATTTTATAATCCTTAAAGATACCAATCGTCCCTCAGGGAAAACCAATAATCTAATTAAGTTTTTTTTATGAAATGGTCGATTTTTCCAATCAGACGCATATCTCGAAGATATACATAGAACATTAGTTTTATGATAAGGATAGTCTGGCTGGCGCCGACTATCATAAATAGGACAGTACAAGCGGAGAAACTAAAAACTTATATTAAAATTATATTATATTAAAATTATTAGGTGCACAACTTTGCTTCCGCCGTTTTTTTTCGAAAATTTGAGGCTTTATTCTGAAAAAGTGATTAGCTGTTTATGATTCAAAGTACTGTCCGTCACAAGCCACTACTTTTTGCCATCTTTCGGGCAATTGTCGGATACCATCTCGAAAAAACGATGCGTCTTTTGAGGCGATCCACAAATCGATCCATTCTTTGACTTCTTCATAAGAATGGAAATGCTGCTCATCTAGGCCATGTGCCATCGATCGGAACAAATGGTAGTCGGAAGGAGCAATGTCTGGAGAGTACGGCGGGTGGGGTAAGACTTCCCATTTTAGGGTTCCTAAGTATGTCTTGACGGGTTTTGCGACATGTGGCCGAGCATTGTCATGTTGCAGGATAACTTTATCGTGTCTCTTGATACTG
>UELV01167519.1:0-13763 GCA_900490015.1 Megastigmus stigmatizans | reverse complement strand
CCCCGATGGAGACAGGCATATTTCTACCACGTCCATGCCGTTGTCTCTGGGTAATGCTAAGAGTATAATAGGAGAAAGCAATGTACATATATGTAAATCGAACTATATCTAAATTTTCCCAATACTAATCACTAATATGCATCACGAAGATATTACTATATATCATATAAAAATCAAACATTCAATAGATACCGAGTTAACCTAAAATTATTTCTCGATAAGACGGCACCTCGCGTAAAAATTACTATAATAGTATTTTCAATTAGAAATTTTATATAGATAATATATAATTTTTTTTTTATTTCAATCCCAATAACCTTTCAATCCCAATAACCTTTCACCTCGAAAAAAAATCTTAAAAAAAAAAATTTCCGTTTTTTCGCATTTATTTCCTTTGAATCCGCCATATTTTTTTTCAGGGCTTCCGAAATGAAAATTTGACCCCGGAAATCGAAAGAGCATGCCCAAAAATAGTTGGACATGTTATTCTGATAAATATTTACTCGGTTTTTCTTATAAAGTTTGGAGCTCAAAGATCTATGTCGAAATTTGGGATCTTCGACGTTAATGGGTTAAGTTATGTTTATACCCGAGTTTTAATTATTATAAAAATAAATAAATAATATGAATATTTATTCGCATGCGAGCGTAAAGCTTTCTTCGGAAGTGTATATACATCGTATTCTAAGTCTTACGAGTTACGCGGCGAAGCGTAAGTATGTAATGTCTGCGTGAAGTGCATTTCGGAGTAACGCATGGACACGCTGATATTCCTTAGACACACACTAATTCTTGCACAAGGTAGGTTTCACGCGAATAACACAAGCTCGCGTACGACAGTCTGATAAGACGTCGAATATAGGCATTAGCACTTGACTGCTCGCCCGCAGTGTGCTGACGCCGCTGACTTGGTCCACGCCGTGAGCGACTGTGTTTTAAACAGAGTGAGTGAAGCGGGAAAGGTTAGGTGCGTTACCCTTCTCCGCCGCCTCCAGCGTTGCAGAACGATTATCAGAAATGCCCCATCCGGCTATATTCAGATCATAAATGAGTCCCAAGCAGCTATGTTCGCGTGGTTCGGGCGGAACGGTTCGTTGTCGCGCGAATAAAATTTGTCCAAAGTAAATTAAGTATTCGCACTGTTGTGTATCGCAGTATATTGCGTACTGTTGTAGTACTCGCTCAGTGGCACCGCAAAAGACGGAAATTTAAAATAAGCAATAAAAGTAGTTGCTAAAAGTGGCAGTGCCAGTGAGGGAAATTTAAAATAAGTAAAATACACGAAAAAAAATAGTAAGAAAAAAATATTTTTATGCACTGTTAATTTCAAATAAATTAAAAGCAACAAAGTTACTATGCCAGAATTAATTGTTTGTAATTATTTATTGGTTTAATAGAATTTCAATAATCGGGAGGTGCGACTCGCTGCCACGTTAAATTCGGACTTATTTTCACTTAAACAAAGAAAAATAGCGTTCAGTAAAATTATAAAATAATTAAACTTTAATTGAAAGTGAAATAGCAATGATTATTGTTAAAAAAGTGATTTATAAAAATAATGGTTGTACAGCCGATCTGCATTACCCCGTGCGCGGCAGCGCGTTGTTTTTATAGTCTATTAGTCGCGAGTTCATCTGTTTACGTGATAACCACGTACTATTCTCGCGCGGGCTCACGCCGCGCGTTGCCTCATAATATTTATGTTTTTTATTATCCAAATTAGCTTTAGAAAATAAGTTATCAGAATTCTAAATCTGTATTATTTTTTTATTTTATCTACACTGAGAGAAGATCCGCGCTTTAGCCGTCTGACGAGGGTAGGTAGCTATACGAAATATGTGTATAGCAGCTTTACGTTCGTATCGGGCTGCAGCATTCCGGCACCGGGCAGCAGCGCTCCGGCGATCGGAACGCGTAAGTCAGGTTGCGTATAGCAGCTTGCCGGAGAGTATAGAGACTCAGCGCTCCCTTTTCTTCGCACTCGTGCAGCCGGCCTTATTCCGCGTCCAGCGTGAAATTTTTCATTCCCGCGTTTTATTTTATTGTGATCGCAGAATTAGTGTTTGTACATAAAGAAGATGTAATTTCGATGTGTCTATAATATGGAAGATTTTATGGTGAAAAACGGATATAGGTTCCTGCATCAAGTATTTTTATGTAAGTATTATATACACATTGTTTATGTATGTTTGATGGTTATGTTTGGTATAACACACGCATGAACTTATTTGTATACATCGTATATACTTTATTTCTTTTCTTACTTTGTTTACTATTTCATTTGCTTTGTTTTCTCAACGAGTAATGTGACTGATGAATCATTTTTTGAATTATCAAATGATGAAATTCAAAATATTTTAAGACTATCCTGGTGCATTAGATTTTATTTTAAAATTAAATAATTACAAAACTGCATTAATAAATAAAAATCAATCTTTGGACGAATCAATGGTTATAGTAAGTGAAACAAACAGCACTATTGATAAAAATTATATAAGTATTTTGTCTGATACTGCTAATTGTAGTACTGAGAATGAAAGGATGAATTGGGAACAGAATACTAATGCATAGTAATTTATATTTAAATTTATAGTCATTTGTTTAACTTAATTATAATATATTAAATAATTTATTACATTGTGATTTTCTATATCAGACCAATTTTAATTTAATTAACCTTCAAAACTTTCCTAAAAACCTTAACACATTTTTATAATCATATTAATTATAGCAGAAAAAGACATGAGTGTGCATCTTTACATTGGTGCTTCAGCTCTCTCTCTCTCGTGCAAAGAGCGCAGCTCTACCTGTGCCGGACGGCAGAGCTTCGGCAAATGGTTTAATATCAGCACGGTAGCCGCGGTAGCGCTACAGCACTGGACCCCTGACGGCTACAGTGCGAATCTTCTCCCAGTGTAATATATATATTTGGTACGAGTTAAAATTTAAATTCTGTTCATTGAGTATATTCTTATATTGATATGATTGTAAATATCCGTACATCTACTATTATAATTATATAAATTACTAAGTTATATTTTTTACAATTCCTTTGCCTTGTAAAAATTCGATTTTTTTAATAATCGTGGCTTGGTCGAACCTGCATCATAGTATACACTTATATATAGTATACACTTATATATATATATGATATTCCTGATATTCAACCATTTAAAGAAAAAAAAAATTGACTTTGTTGAGATTCGAACCGAAGCCCTGCAAAAAGTTACACTAAGCTGCCGTAAAAATAACGCCTTAGACCACACGACCAATCGCAATTAATGAAAGATACAGACTAAAACTCGTACTCGCTTTTCGACCTCAACGACGTAAAATTAGTTTAAATATATATAGTTTTCTTTATAGGTCAAATTCGCAATAATACATAAAAATCAAATTAATTACTGCAATAATAATATCCTATAATATCGATTGTTATATATACGAACTATTTTATATATATATATATTACTCAAATGAATAATTCAGAGACATTATATATAAGTGTATACTATGATGCAGGTTCGACCAAGCCACGATAATTAGAAAAATCGAATTTTTATAGCGCAAGGTAATTGTAAAAAATATAACTTAGAAATTTATATAATTATAATAGTAGATGTACGGATATTTACAATCATATCAATATAAGAACGGCAAAGAAGATTTCAGCGCGAGAAAAGGTCTCAAGTGCTAACAAAATACATCGCCTAAAGGCTAGAGGCTGTTTTACGTCTGTTTCCTCTTGCAAGACGCCAACATCTCAATGCGAGGGAAAAAACTCAACATCTCAAGCGGAGGCAAAAATCTAATTCAACAAATAAAAATTCAGCGCGACAAAAAAAGTCTCAAGCGCGGAAAAAACACATCGCCGAAAGGGCTAGAGGCTGTTTTACGTCCATTTCCTCTTGCAAGACGCAAAACTTTGTCTCAACGCGAGGGAAAAAGTTCAACATCTCAAGCGGAGACAATAAAAAAAAAATGTCGGTACTGAAAATACTCAACGCAAATAAATTCTCAAGCGGAGAAGACAGGTATCTATCGACTGAAGGCACGGATTGAGGAGGCAAAGTTACAAATTAATTAATTTGCGCTTAAATAAAAAAAAATTCCTCGTAATCCATGGTGCAAAAAAAATAATAAGCAATCCAAATGCGAGCGCCAAGGGGTTCGTTTTATCCTAATCGCAAGGCAATTATGCTCTTTCGCGGTTACCCGTTCAGGATGGAGTTCGCTTGAGGCCGCTACGCTATCCGACGGCAAACGTTCCCCGATTATATGCTCCTTGCTCTCGTCATTTTGTCGGCCGATTCGACACCGGTGAGGCACAAAATTGAGATTCGACATACGGATAGAATAATTAATGTATTTTAATAATAAATCCGGCCTAAATAAACGCAAGAAGTCGCGCTTAACGGCTCGCGAAATTCTCGGCTCTCCGTTCGCCGTCGATCGGTCTACATTATAGCGCACGGAAAAAATCTGAGCTTATCGAAGCAAAAAATATAGCTACCGTGGCCAGGCAATAAAACGGAGAGCGTGTGCATAAAAAAACACCGTGCACCACCAAGGCAACAAAAGAGAGAGAGAGAGAGAGCCAGGGAAAAAACGAACAATTCCCATGCCATCGCTTTCGAAGAGGCAACAAAACGGCTGAATTCCAAGCGAAATTTTTCCTTTTTATTCTGCAAAAGGCAGATTGTCTGCGCGTCTGCCGTGACAATTTACAATCAGTGATCCTGACGCAGATGAAAAATATACGTAGTGCAGAAGGCACAAAAAAAACGTCTTTTTCCCCGCGGAGTTTATACTCGTGCAACTCAGGTACTAAGAGGGCTATCCACTGAGTCGCGATCCGACGGTCAATTATATACGTAACGAATCTCACGACACAGCAGAGCTATCGGCGCGAACCAAACATTTCTGTTTAAGGCAAAAGAAAATTTTAAAGCAGTCGAGGAAATCTAATAACCTGCCGCCATTGTACGAGAAAGATACCCACAGTGCAGAAGGTACAAAATACTTATTTTCTCCATGCAGCTCTGGTACTGTAAAGATTTTCCACGGAGTTGCAATCCGACGGCAAACTATATTCAGATCAATCGGCGCGAGCAATAAAATTTAAAAAGTCGAGAAAAAAAATTAATATTCTGCTGTCCTTAGGCGAGAAAAATACACGTAGTGCAAAAGGCACAAGAAAGGTATTTTCTTCGTGCAGTTCCGGTACTGTCAAGATTTTCCACGGAGGTGTTATCCGACGGCGAGCGACTATTTCGATAATTCCGTCACATCTCAATTTTGTTGCCTTATACCAGCCAAAATTTATGTGGCAAACGAGGCACTGAATGGGAAACCCTAACAAAAATATTTTTTACCGCAAAAAAGCAGCAGTAGTTTTCCCGACGCGGCTTTCTATTAAAACGCGAATAGTGCGGCTTGCGAACGAGGCAGCAGCCACCGTCCGTCGGCAAACTTCTCGCCTCATGTCGGCGGATCTCGCAACAATAAGGCACACGCGAAAAAAGAAAAAAAAACGAAATTGAGGGGCTCGCCGTGCCCGCAGAATTCGTGTAATATTTTACACACAAAAAATATTTAAAAAAAAAGCAATACGCACGCCTAACGAGTCGCAAGATCTCCTCGGTTTGCCGTCGCTCGGGCTTTGTAGTGAGCCCGCGTGTTCTCACCGAGCTGTCTGTTGCAAACGCAACCCGAGACAAAATAAAACGGCACCGGGAGAAAAAAGCACGCAAGTACTCGCAACGAGGCAGTTCAACAAGCGGTATAAAAATAAAGTCCGCCGGATACGGGCGAGGTGAAAGAGACAGCGGTTTCACACGTACGTACTCAGGCAGTGAGTATCGTGTTAAAAATAAATTTTCGCGCGAGTAACCTTAATGCTTGCTGCTAAAGGCAATTAAAAACCTCGGGACGCGGAACTATCGCGAGCATCGCAAGTAGTTGGACGTAACCGACAAAGGGAAAAAAACCTGGTATAATATGCACCGTACGCCGTTACGCCGCGTTCCGCGATCCGACGGCAGCCGAAGTATTCTTCGCTTTCCCGGGCACTCATCGCATTACAATCGAAGTGACCGCGATTCGCCGCGGATGCATCGGGGAAGGTAGCCCCTACTACGCGAAAACAAAAAAATAAACAAAAAGCAAAAAAAAAACTTGGAAAGCCGCTAAGGCATGGTCGCGTTCGCCGCGCGGTGACTCAGGGGCCCTGTAAAGCTCATCCGCCTGGAGGCAGAAATTAACAGGTTAGCACGCTTTCCGACGTGCACTGCACTCGCACAACACTCGCGAGGAAACATCCGGGCGCTTATCTCACCGGAGTTCCTTTCCAAACACGTTTGTATCACCCGCGAGGCACTTACAGCAGCGGGTACCAGGCATAGGCAGTAAATACGGAGGAAAGCATCGCGAGACCATGCGATGCCACGCCGACTCAGGCACGCAATGGCGTCGCGTCTCTGCCGTTTGCGCGTCGTGCGCCAGCTCTCTCTCCGACCGCGGAGCAGCACCGGCACTCTTCTTCACGCTCTCTCTCTCTCTCTCTCTCTCTCTCTCTCCGATGCGAAGTGTATGGCGCGTCGCAAGACTACTTTGCCGTAGCGTATGCATAGGCGCGGGCTGCAGACGTTGCTGCGCTTGCTCACGCCACTGCACTGGCCTGCTACGTGCGGCCGTTTCGCACTATCTTGGCGAAGATTTTTAACTTTTACGTGCTGTTGGTGTAATTTTATAGCCAACTTGGGCACTAATTGATTTATACTTCATATGCACGGGTATAAAAAAAAATGTGTGTGTCACCCTTAACTCAGCTGATCCCACTCTCTGAGTAGGCAAAATATGCTTTGTTTTATTCTTTTCAAATGAAATTTGCAAGGCAAATTGAAAAAAAACTTTTATTTTATTTTTAAAGTTATGCACCTTTTTTTATAGGCACAAAATTTCCGTTACTAAGCCACACGTAGGCTGCGCCATTTATAACGGGGGAATTTGACTGAGCGTGGGAGCGTTTCGGTAGCTACCCCGCGTGTATAATTAGGAGGCAAATGACGGTTGATCTACCGTCCAAATTTTAATAGGTTATGCTATCTACGATTTTAATAATTATCTGCATAGCCAGAGTGAATCAGGGCGCCAGGCACTGAGTTTGTAGATTTACTCAATTGGATTACTCTAAACTCGAGTAGTGCCACTCGATTAATTGATTTGAATTAAATTCTATTTTTCTTATTTATGCGCGACTAGTCAGAGGCAGAGTCGTGAGGTCGAACGGCCAGAGACGTTCGAGCTGAATTTCGGGTAGTCGACAGACACGTACACGCACATGCGATAATATTAAATAATGAAAATAAATAAGTTCACACTCTACAAATTGGAGTTGATCTTTAACAATTTAAGTCCTTTAATAGGCAAATAAATAATTACAAAAGACATCTGCGAGGCATGCTAATTTCATTGTAACAAATAAAATATAATGAGAGAGTCTAGCGGAATATCCAAAAGCCTGTCGCAGGCACCCTATTTATTTAAGTGACTACTATGAATTTGATTAACATGAAATAAGATTTTAAATATTTGCCTTGAAGAGGCACGCAAAACGCCTTACAATATTTTTGAGTCGCTTGGCTCACCAAATTTTGCGTTGCTCCACCTCAAATCTCGAGCGTACGGATACGTGCGCGAGAAGTTAATAAACAAAAAAATAACCACAAACGCGCGAGGACGAAGGCACTCTAGCGCGGAGTTAAAGCCACAAAGTAGGCACTAAATTATAAATTGAATTTAAATAAATAACTGTAAAACCGCGTAAGGCAAATCCTACCCTGTTGTAGCTCTTGCTAGTATCGAACGATTTTAATCAGGCATCGGGCCTGGAAATGCGAGGTAATTATTGTACAATCTTAAAATCAATTTTAATAAAGTAATAATTTACAAAGTCAAAACGAACGAGCGCTGCCAACGAAAAGGCACGGGCGCTATCACTGTTCGCGAATTGGGTATTTACGCGATGTAGATGATCGCAACTACGCGGCGCGGAAGAGTCCGGAGAGTGTGTTGTCCGTTCGGCAGCCAAAAGAAAAGTCGCCGAGGCAAGCGTCGCCGAGTCCGTCGAGGCCCGCGGCATCCTTTGCGCTGCTGTCACGTCACTCGCTGTTTGGTGCGCTCTAGTTCGGCACCACATCGGAATGTTGTTGTGTTTAGCATCCTTCTCTCTCGCTCCAATGTACTTTTCCCTTGCTGCTGTAAGCACAGACACTACAAGTATCTTTTCTGGAATTTTCCATAATGTTGGAATTTTAAAATATTTCAATTCGATACTGGGGCTACTATGTGCCAGCAGGCAATATTCAATGGAATTTTCCACAGATGTGCGAATTAAAATTCGTAGGCAATAAGAGCGAGGCATTAAAAAGCCTATAATGCTCTCCTGCATAAACTGTAAGAAAATATTTTGGAAGCCCCTTTTTTGAGATGAAAAAGGGTGCTTTTAAGAGCTTTTTAAATGAGAAAAATAATAATGACATGGAGGCAGAGGCAAAAAGAGAGATAAAAAAAATAAGAATGCGTAACTTAGGCATCTGCAGCATGTAGATGTTCTGAGCGACGGAGCAGCGCATCCTGGAGGTTGCAGCGAGATCTTCTGTTCGTGTCTCTTGACCCTGAAAGAAAGTCCAGGCGCTCGTCGACGCGTATTTGCGTAGGCATAAAAATAGAAAATAAAAATAATAAATAAACGCTCAATATAAAACGGTCCGAGACGAGAGGTGGAGGTACGTCCCTTCTGGCTCCTTATATTGCCTTTTAAGGCATTTTTAATATTTCAATTCGTGCGATAAACGTGCGAAAATCCGCCACGTTAGAAAGAATATACTCAATGAACAGAATTTAAATTTTAACTCGTACTTTTTAAAGCTTAAGATCTTTAACGTGACAAAGATTTTTCTACTAGTCTTACAGTCTAATCAATATTAATGGGCAATCAGATTGCCCTTGTTTATAATCACCCCCACAGAATCTGAAATAAACTTATATTTAAACCTGAAAAAACATTTATTATTATTGGGTGATGGGGGGCGGTCAGATTGTCCTTTACTAATAAATATTTTTTCAGGTTTAAATATAAGTTTATTTCAGATTCTGCGGGGGTGATTATAAACAAGGGCAATCTGATTGCCCATTAATATTGATTAGACTGTAAGACCAATAGAAAAATCTTTGTCAGTTAATAGTTGAGTACAGCCGACATAAGTAATATTTCTTAATTTTTAGCGTGACTTGATGTATATGCAAAAAGAAATAATAAAAGAAGTTAATGTTGATGATTTTACTTAAAATATGCGTGATGTGCGCTCTTAATGTATAGGCTATGATGAAATGGTGAAATGATGGGTGCGGCTAGTGTGGTCGAGGATTTGCTGATTCCTCACGATGTCGTCTCGATGTTCTCGCCTCGTAGTTCCTCCGTCACGATCCTGAGCTTCCAGTCGGCTTTGTCTCGACGCAGCGAACCCCGAGAATAATAACTTTGGGGATGCTGTTAAGGTCAATACGAGAGATGAAAGCCTCGCTCCCCAAGAGCATGACTTTGGTCTTCTCAAGGTTCAGAGAAAGGCCATTTTCTGCAGTCCAAGTGGCCACTGCTTCGGCGTCACGAGCGATCGACTCAATGCCCTCACGGAGGTTGGCTGGTGGAAAAGAGTGATAGATCTGGGTATCGTCTGCGAAGATCATGTGCCGTCAGACACTCAACACTGACGTCAGGTAGTTTATGAACACGATAAAGAGAAGAGGACCTAGGACAGTGACCTGTAGGACACCAGCCATGACCTTCAGCCATTCAGATGTTGAGCCATCCGTGTCTATCCCAGCTTGGAGCCTGTCGTGCAAATATGCATAAAACCACGCGAGGGCCGCGTCAGAGCATATCATGCGCTTTAGCTTTTGTAGGAAGACGCCATGAGGGACCATGTCGAATGCTTTGGTAAAGTCAAACAAGACAAGCGCCGTTATCATGTACCTGTCTATTTCCCTTCTAACATCGTCAAGGACTCCCAGGAGCGCCGACTGAATGCTGTGGCTACAGCGAAAACCTGCTTGTCTGGAGTCGAGGAGACAAGATGACTCCAGATGTCGAGAGAGATGCTGATGTGTGACACGTTCAAGGGCCTTCGAGATCTCACATAGCAGTGCTATGGGGCGCGTGTCAGACATGGATGACATAGCTGCCGTTTTGCGTAGGGTGAGAGGAAGGCCTGCTTCCAAGATGTTGGAAAAGTGGCAGATCTCAACGAGGAGTTGAAGATAGAGGAAATTGGCGCAATTAGAGAGGGGGCCACGAGCTTCAGCATTTCTACAGAAATACCATCTGGGCCCGTGGCGCCGGAAGCAGACCTATTTATAGCTTGAAGCACCTCTCGATACGATGCCGTGGCGAAAGAGAAGCTTGCGACATCAGCAGCAGAGGCGTTCGCTGTCGGCGAGGAGAGAATATTTGAAAAGGACTCAGGTGAGAGAAGAGACACACCCGCATTTACGCCCGCATAGTGCCTAATGAGGTCAGAGCTTGTGAACGTGGAAAATGGGGACACAAGCGGAGCGCGGGCGATGCCCATTCGTCTGAGCTCACGCCATTTCAAAGACGTGTCGGGCGCACTCTGAAGTTTTTTGGCAAAGCATTCATTTTTGGCTGTGTTTAGTTTATTAGTGATGCCGCTGCGAGAAACCTTGAAGCGGAGGAAGTCATCGCTTCTACCCGAGCGTTTCGCTATACGGTATAACCTGTCTCGTTCTCTCATGAAGTTTCGTATGTCAGCGGAAACCCAGGGTTTTCTAGATGTGGAGAGAGTGACCTCCCGAAGAGGAGCTATTTTATTGAAGCTCTGAAGTATAGTGCCAGATAGGCGATCCACCAAGTCATTGGAGTTCAAAATTGTGACGGGCACATCGAAACGTAGTGGGTGCGAAGTGTGTGATGAAGAGTCTGGCATCGACTCTGCCGTGAAAGTACAAGAGAAGTTTTCGCGAATTGAAGCATTTAAAAGGTCTGGACAGATGTATTTTAGTGAGCGTGTGAGAATGATTTTTTGTGCATGCGACGGTTTAAAAAACTTAAAACGTAAGCTGGTGATATCGTGGCCAGCGATGAATGGGGACAGACACTTCTGGTATGAAATGATTGGAGATGCGTCATTTGTAATAAATAAATCGAACCAAGTGTGTGAGTGATGATCTTGACAAGTAGCGTAGTGCGTAGGGTCGGAAGGGACCCAGTAGAGCGAGTGATTGTGTATGTGAGTGAGCAGATGGCGTGAGGCCGCATTTTGCATGGACATATCGACGTTGAAGTCCCCGGTTATGTTGATATTTGTGTAATTTGGCAGGAAAGAGGAGAGTGTGTCAAAAAATAGTTCAGCATACGCTGCGTGCGGATGTCTATAAACCACGGCAAACAAGAGCGAGCTATTTCCAGATTTAATTTCGAGAATAGGAAACTCGGGTGCATTCAAAAAACATCGCTCTGAAGATGCTAATATCTTTATTTTTAAATAGTTACACACGTAGACGGCAACACCTCCTCCCTCCTTGCCAACTCTATCATGACGAAGGAGGTTATAACCGGGTAGCTGAACAATGGAATCAGCGTCAAGGTCGCTGAGAAATGTCTCAGTAACGGCCAAAATGTCACACGATGTACCCAGAAAATGCGCCTCAATTGACGCAAAATGCGTTTTTAACCTATTTACATTTACGTGAAAAACATTTAAGTAAGAGGTGTTGGGTGGTGGCTGGCTGCCGCGGGAAAAAGGGTTTTGCGGAGAGGACGGTAGACTCGGAATGCCTCATGATGAACGCGGAGCTGGCGGAAGAGCAGCCAAGTCCGCTTCGCTATGGACAGGTAAAGGAGGATCATTCATCGATGCTCGCATGTAGATCGTCAAGTCGCGCACAGCCGGTCTGGCGTAATCAAGCCGTTTCTGTGCCTCATAGGCCTTACTAAGTAGTAGATGCACACGTTTCGGCCAAAGAGCGCGTAAATAAAGCGTTGAGCCACCGCCCTCCCCAAAAATATCATCGCATTTACAGCCCTTCAATTTAGGTGCTTGTGCGATAAGCATATTGCGCGCACCAGATGTAGAAAGACGCAGGACAAACCCCCTTGTGTTTGGCCGGCCTGTAGCAGCAGCAGTTTCAGCTGCGGGCAGATTTGCTGGGAGCCACTCGCGAATGCCTATAAGTGAGCCATGAAGTAGTGGGAGCTGTAACGCCGCGAGCAGAAGGGCCGTCAGGGAGGCGGCATCAAGCGCGACTGTGCGAGGTAGCCCTGACAAGAAGACTTCACAGGTGTTCGGCTCTGCGTACGAGGGAGAAGAAGAACAGCGCGCAGCTTCGGCGCTCTCGAGTTGACGTACACACGACGCGAGCGAAGAGACCTCCGCACGAGTTTCATTTATGTCGTTGCGAAATTGTGTTCTCAAATCAGACAACTCTCGCTGTATACTAGCAGTGATGGTGCTAGTGAGAGAAGAGCTGACAGATGTGGTCAGCTCGAATGTCCACGTCGTAAACCACTCCGGCGGACATTCAGCCATGCTGGACCAAGGTACGGTTGAAGATTCGATAATAAGCTCGGTTTCGCTGCTTGTCTCGCTCGAGGCCGAACGCGCACGCGGTTGTTTGGTAGCCTGCGACATAGACAGAGAGATGGACGAACCAAGCCTCTTCGCCGAGCCACTGGCAGCCGTAAATGTGTTCTCGTGAACTACGTCAAATGAGAGAGGGACAGACTCGCGGGGAGGCGCTCAGAGAGGAGGTAACCGCGATTGGCTGACGGGTGCAGTTCTTGCAGAACTCGGAGCACGCCAATGCACACCTCTCGACGACAACAGTATGCCCGATGAACAGCAGTCTGTGTGCACTAGCTTGTTGCAGCAGATGCAAGGCACCGCTTGACCCGTTTGTCTAGTGACAGGTTTTTGACAAATAAGGGAATTGGCAGGCTGTTTCTTTATCATAACGATAAGAGAAGCATAATTATATCCATGAAAAAGTGATATTGGTGGGACTGGGGAATACCATTAATCAATGCTGCATGTATCCACTCCACGAGGTAAAAGTTTATTACAGCCTTTGTAGGAGTGCTTATTCATGCCAAGCACATGCAAGACTGATGTAGTATAAAAATACAAAAGATGTGGATTTTCCCGGCACGGAGGTACATGAGAGCGCGGTCATACATGTAACCCGTTTCGTGCCCCGTCTCAAGCGTGTCACGGATTTGGACTCGCAACAGGATATGCCTGGTGCCATCTAACATGAGCAATGAGAAATCATGAACACAGGAAAGTTGGTCAGAAAGTTTTCAGAGAGCGCGAAAAAGAAGGACGCAGCGAAGAATTGAGGTAGTATAGCCAATCTTTAGAATAAAAATTTTGGAAATTTTGGGCAGGACTGCCAGTTTTCAACAAAAGAAGCAGGCGTTCTGTGAGCTTGAGCCCTAACCTCAAAAGTTAAGGGGGCCGAAAAAAACTTAAGAGTACTCACTTTCACAGCCAAAAAACAGCCCACCTCCAATGCCACAAACAGACGAGCATCCAACGGTGAGAATCCCACACCTACGTCCTTCCCGTTCAAGAAGCGTCGTCGATTTTGCCAAAACCAGACGAGCTGCCAATCCACACACACAGAGAGAGAGAGAGAGAGAGAGAGAGAGAGAGAGAGAGAGAGAGAGAGAGAGAGAGAGAGAG
>UELV01167518.1:0-10929 GCA_900490015.1 Megastigmus stigmatizans | reverse complement strand
CCTGAGTAGTGTGCGACACTACCTGAGCAGAAGGAGATGTTCACGGAGCAGTAGACTCCTGTTGCACCTTGGGAGCCGCATTCTGAGTGGGATGGAGCAGTGTATGATGTCTGTCCTGGCATCCTGGAGTCGAACAGTGACCTTTGGAAGTACACTGGACCACTAGATGCTTCGAGCTCATGCAGTTGTAGCACAACCTGGAAGACTCGACGTGCTCTCTTCTTTTGGATCCATCAAGCTGCAGAAAGGACGGGCAGTATCCAATGAAATGGCCTCCACGGCACAAGCTGCATCCACCTCGAGACTGGAGACTTTTGGAAGCTGTAGAATCCGTTGTAGAGGAACTAAAGAAAGCAGAGATACACTTATTAGTCCCTGGAAGGTTCTTGTTTAGCTGAGATTTCTGCAGCGAGGCAACTGTAGACAGCGAAATGGTGTGTCCACCATCAGCTGGTACGAAGGGAAGCCCTCAGTTCCCTCAAGAGACTTCTCCTAGTCTTCCCTGGTAGAAGGGTCCAACCAAGAGGAGAGTATCTCCACAAACCAGTCACCCCACTGATCCACTGGCCTGCCAATGAAACGGAGTGCTCGGACTCCTTCCTCCACCTCATCTAAAAGGCGAGTTATTTCGCTGGCTGACTTCTGGGAGGCAGGTGAGAGACTCAGCATCCTCGACATCCTTGCTGGCTGCCTCACTCGACTGTTGTCGTATCGCTTGGTTAGGCTGCTCCATGCCACTGTGAAGTTTGCAGTGGTCACCTCGAGATTAGCCAGCCATTTGGCAGCTGGACCTTCTAAGCAGGAGAGAAGATACTGCAACTTGAGAACTGGCGATATAGAGGCCACATCCTTCACCATGGAGCAGAAGCGCTCCTTGAAGGTGTCCCACTCGAGTTGTTTGTCGCTGAAGTGTGGAAGAATTAGCTTGGGAAGTCGAGAGAGGGCTGAAGAGCCACCATCAGCAGGCCGTGGTTCAGCAATGACAGGTCGAGGACCCAGCACATTTATCCTTCTCTCCAATTCAACCTTGGTGAGGATATACGACTCTTCGTACTCACTGAATAGATCCGCAGTGAAGTACGGTGCCTCCTTCTTCCCTTCAGCATTTGGGTCCAGGTCCGAGTGCCTATTTGAGACCTTTTGCCAGTAGGCTTCCAGCAACGTAAGCCTCTGCTGGAGCACCTCTGCTGTTCTCAGCCCAGCTGCTGTCTTGTTCGTGTTGCTGAAGAAATTAATGATCAGCTGGCCCTCCGACAACTGCTTCAATAGTCGCTTGTCCGTCATCTTGGGCACCTATAAAAACAGCAAAACGAAGCAACCCAAGCAACTAATAGAAATCTCTGATAGCGAGGCTTGTCGAGTGAAAGAAGCAGTCCCATAAAGCTCGTTAAAGTCTGTTATTTACACTAAAGCTAGTACTATATACACTAAAGCCATCAATTCCCCTAAAAGCAATAATAAACTACTAGCATACTAATATAGTAAGCTGGTGCTCCAGGATAGGAGCTCGTAGATGACCTCTGGCAGCGAGGTTTTGCTGTGTAGCAGCAGAAGACGTACATTTTACTACCAACTAAATTCTAAGTAATAAAAGACTAAAGTGACTAAAACTACAAAGCTATTGTAATTATACTACAAAGTCTTGAGAACTACAGCACCGAGCAATTCGAGATACTTAGCCCAAGTCATGTAGCGTGGCTGGAAGTGAGGTTAGGTTGATCCCTTGCGAATAGCGTGTCTTGGAGGCGCAGTGAGGCGAAAGCAGCTATTACATGGAGGATACTTAGCTGCGCCGTTTCCCGGGTGATCTCCTGCAGCAGTCAGAGCACCACCTCACACTTACTGCGCACCGAGGGTTTCAAGACTTGGCTGGTTTTCGGCGAGAAGTCGTCCACGCGGCTTTGCACTGCTCGTGCGGAAGGGCTCGACGCGCCACCGTGCACGCATATAAGCGATAAGGCAGCGCTGCTTGCTTTCCACGTGCTCGCAGCCGCGACCTTGACCTTTGCCTTGAGGAAAGGCTATGGGATTTTCCTCCCGTTTGATACCTGAGCGTATCACGGGGAAAATTACGCTACACCCACTGCACTGCACACCCGGAATGTTACTTGTTTTCGAGGTACCGAGTATCCTTCGAATGACGAGTCCGATTCGGGTTGCACTGCACTTTTCCACTTTCACTTTAATTTAGAGTTCAAAAACTCACCTTTTTCGCGCACTGATCCAGCTCGAAGGACCAAATGTTGCGTGCAATACCGCTTTTCTGCCTCGTGCAGCGAGGCTTCTTGAAAGCGCGGGCTATCACGTCCGCTACTCCGAGCAAAGGAGTATGAAATGCCGCGTGCGCGAGGGTTAGATGGTTTTTCGGTAAATAAAGATTGCACTGCATATAAATTTGAACTTAATTTATTGCAGTAGCAATATTAAAATTAAACTTACAGTGATTAGGGTGGTTAATATAGTTGAAAAAAGGTAGACCGCGTGGCGTCGCGGTAGAATATCGAGCCTAGTCTCGCTTAGGTGCTCTCCAGTAGGCCGCGGCTAGAGCGGAAGAGAGCGAGCTCGGGGCGCGAGAGTCCTTTTTCTCACGCCTCGAGACTCGCGAGCCGATAAGCGAGGGAGGGGAGGTGTCGCAATGACTGGTCGCAGCGCGAGTCCTTGACGAGGCTCGCGCCGTGTCAGTCAAGTGCGACCTTTGACCAGAGCGGCGCTCATTTTGAATGAGCGGCCGCGACAATTTTGTATTTTGGCATCCAAATCATTCGTGGATTTATGTGCTTAGAATAATTTTTGCGTCCATGGACTCTAACCTTTAAAGCCTTGTCGGAATTTTTCATTTTGATTCATTAGCCGAGATATTGTACTTCAAACGTTGGAAATAATGTCAAATACATAAAACACTTACTATTTCGAATTCTTACAGTAAACAATTTAAAAAAAAATTTTACCATACGTGTAACTAAATTCTCTATAAAGCTTATCTTTTAAGTTTTAATTAAATTTTTTAATCGACTATGTGCGATTTTTTTAAGATGAGACATCGCAGTTTGAATAAAAAAAATGTATTTTCATGGTTTGCACCATCATGAGAATGTACAGTTTGTAGTTTAAGATTATCAAATTTTCAAACTCCGATATCTTGGTTTTCAATAATCGTACAGAATCGTCTAAAAAATGTAATCAAAGCTTAAAATGCAACTTGCCTAAATAAATTAATGTGATTCGTAGAAAAAATTTATGAATATTGTATAATTCGGGATTCCTGAATTTGATATTACTTCCAATATTTAAATTGATATATCTCGGCTTCTAATGAATGGAATCGAAAAATTCCGACAAAGCTTTAAAGGTTAGGGTCCATGGTTACAAAAATTACTCTAACCACATAAATCCACGGACGATTTCGATGCCAAAAAACGAAATGAAAAAAAATTTCACTCGAAATTTCGTGTTTTTTGTTAAATAAATAAATATAATTTTGATAATACGGATATTTTTTTGAAATTATGACTGCATAAATCGAAAGTTCAGGGAATTTTACGTCGAAAATGACCTATCTTGATGTTTTTCAAGACCGATTTCATATTAAAAAGAGTCGATGAAAAAAGTCTGTAAGAAACGTCCATTTGGGGCTTAACGGGTTAAGAAAATATCTGATCAGTTTTTTTCACCTCATAAGTGAATAATTTGAGGAACTGTAGCAACCGCGTCGCCTCAAAATAATTTGAATTTATTTCTAATTTACCACTTTATTCATTGAAATATATGTAGCGTTTTTGTGCTATTTTTAACAATATAATTTTCATAGATCAAGTTATTTCTTGCTTAATTTATTTACGAACTTTCATATGAATTATTCTAAATATTGAAAATATTATTAACGTCGGATTATTGAAATAAAAATGATTGAGTCTGGAATATTAGTTTAGCTGTATGTTGCAAATCCAAGTGTATTTAAATGCTCATGTGCATTTTTAGTATAACGATTGAATGAATTTATGTATTGTTTTATGATTTATTTTGAGAAAGCTAAATGACAATAAATAATCAGCAGTTTTTTGTTGATTGATTAAAAATGTACCTGTCAGTAACTGATCCCGTATTAAAATTATTGTTGGATAAAGAGACATCTGTTCTTCTTCCTTTTTTCATACTTTTTTTTTTTTTTGATTTGCCTTTTTTTCTTTTAGATTGCGGTGATGTAGATCTGCAACAAAAATATTATTGAATTTGTAAAATATCAATCAATATATATTTTAGAAAGAATAGTATAGAATTAACCAAATTATTAAGTAACTAATCAGAATGATAGATCTGAAGTATGTTTATTATGATTTCAAATTTTATTAAGTTGAATGTTAATGTGACAGTAAGAATAGTATAATTTTAACTGTGACAAGATGTAAGTCGATGTACGGCTCAGAAGAACCACCAAAATGTACTTAGATTTGTTTGGAAAACGAGAAAAAAATTTCTCCTTTAATCACTTTAACTTTAACCTTTTAAATAGTATCTAAATATGAAGAATTGAAGCATTAAACATTATTTTAAGAGTTTTTGTCGTTCAGTTTCAAATTCATCTACACTAACCGGATATTCACTTGAGATTTACAGTGGCTCGATCGGTAAAGTGATGGGTTGGTAATCCGAAGAACCCAGGTTCGATCCCAAACCTTGATCGATTAACATAAACACTTTTGTAAAAGATTATGGGAGTATCAATAGAGCGCCGGTATACCTACGAATTCACTCTGTAAACCTAGCTATATCCATATCGCTAGCGGTAAGATTCCCTTATATATGCACGTTGTCGGGCAATGGCCAATTAAAGTCAATATGAGGGTCATGGTACAGTGTTAGCGAATGGTCAGTATGCACAGGTTGCAGGCCATGTTACACTGACTTTTGAGGTATATGGCTGCATTGTGAAATTAAAGGCTGCAATAACACCAGGCTTCAATGCAGACTGCTACTTTGGGGCCAAATTTATAAGGACTTTTAAAGTTGTCCTATATATAAATATTTTTATCTCGAAACCGCTGGAAGTTATCTTACCGCATCGAGATTATTTTTTGATTCGCTTACGTGGAGTAATAAAAATCAGGCAGGCGGTGTGACGAGTTGTGCAAAATTAACTCGTCCGCTCTCGTCGCGTTCCGCAGATCGTTAAATGCACGAAAATTTTACGCCCTTTTTCCCTTAACCAAAGGACTGTAGGGGAGAGCGAGGCAATCTTGGCAGACTGGGTCACTTTGGTAGTCAAAATTTTATTATTTAATAAAAATATTTTTGAACTTTTATTTCTTTAACTAGATCTTTAGTCAACGACGCTTCTTTTTATGCATTTAAACTTATAGAAATAAAATATATTTTAATATAAATTGAGGTTGAAATTTAGAGTTCTGTCTTGCCGACGGTAAGTAGTTATCAATCGTTCGTTAAAGTATTAATTTATATTGATACATAATGATACATTATGAAGGGGTGCATTAAAAAGCTTAGCACTCGAACATGAATTTCCTTTTTTTTTTTCATTGTACGATTAAAGACAAAAATGTTATTCTTAAATACAAAAAAGTGATTAGCGGGGCATGTCTGGCTGATAAGACGGGGCACGTTTGGTGTGAGAAGCACGGTGTCATTGTAAATGCTGAATCGAACAAACGTTGATGTCCTCTTTCGCGTATTTCGGAGCAGTGGCACTTGGTGAATATTAAGTCCTGATAATTGACTTGCTAAATTATTAGTGTTAGTTTAATGGTTAGGAAATATACAAAATAAATTAAATAAGCTCTCTTGGACTGATGGGCAAATGCAACTTGCAAGTAAATATTTCGCCTTTCATTACCTGACATTTTAAATATATCCACCAGACCCCGCCAAATGCGCCCCGTCGATATGCCAATTTTACCCCATTAATAGAATAGGCGGGGCACGCTTGGCAGTTTTCTTTTATAAGATATAAAAAAAATACTAAGTGCCCAAACGCGTTTAAGAGTTACGGTATTCGCTTCTTAAAAGAGTAAAGAGTGCATAAATATTTAAAAAAAATTTCATATCCGTTTCATTTTTTATTCATTCTATTTTAAACATTTTCTGCCAGTAGTGCCCCACTCTCCCCTACGCAGGCTGCCGCGGTCGAGCGAAAATTTTTCCCGCATGTACTGAACAGCCGCGAACTCACGTGATTTTAGCTACTTAATTAATTTTGAATATATCTAGCGTAATTCTGCACAGCAAAGTAATGAAGATCATCCAAGTCTAGTACATTAATTCATCTTACAGCGGTAAGTCGCAGTCTGTTAAGCGACGCTAAGTTCGCTAACAACCGCCGGAGCTAAAATCTTGAGTAAGCTCCGCGGCACCGAGAATAAGGTCTTAAAATTCAGGATGATTCAAAGCCAAATAATTATTTATTTAAAAAAGTAAGTTCAACATAAATAATGGCCTCGTTAAAATACGTTAATCTATTATTTACTAATATACTGTAATTATTATTTACATTAATTATTTTGTTACGTAATGCAATTGACGTATATATCTCACACTTACTAATCTATCAGAATATTAATTGCAATATTGGCAGTTCCAAACTTAAATGTGTATCAATTTGATGTGGAAACGGCATTCCTATACCGCGGTTTAAATGAAGAAATTTCTGTTGGAAATTATGTTTTGTGAATGATGGAATATCATGGAGTTCGAAAAAGCAAATTGTTACAGCTACATCATCATATGAAGCAGAATTTATAGCATTGCGCTCATTTGTAAAAGAAGTTGTCTGGCTCAGGCGACTAATGGATGAACTAGAATGCTATCAAGATACTCCAACTAATTGTAAGATATGGTGTGATAATCAACGAGCTATCATAATTATTAAAAATCCTGACTCGGCAAAACGTGCTAACGCTTTGGAACTCAGTTCTTTTATACCAGAGAAAAGTAAAAACGTGCAGTATATTCCAACATGCAACGGACTTGCGCATTTATTGACAAAGCTATTGTCAAGAGAAAAACTTCTAGCATTTATACTGGTATAAAATCAATGTAAAAGTCGAGTAGGAGTGTTAAAGTATGCGCCTCTAACATCGATGATAAGGGACGATAATAGAATATACCCTACTGACACACATTACCACAAGATCACGCTGACGTAGAACTACCTAGCTTCAATTCACTCACTTGGTCTTTTTCGGGCAATTTTTCGGTGGCGATTAAAATGTACATGTGGCTATGAATTTTTTTCTCAATTTATTTATTTATTGTACCTTATTTGCTATTCAGTAATAAACTGATTTTGCACTGTATATGATTGCACTGAGCAATACAAATTTGTTTCTATTTTGCAATATACACTGCTTTATTCAATTATTTAACCTTAACAACCATAAAAGCAGAATTTATGTCAAGTCATGGAGCTTACAATATCCCGGACTCGTCATATCATTTCAGAAAAATGAATCATTTACGATTTTCCTGAAATGCGTTAAATTATATACGCGTGGTGAGGCTCGGCGACATTTTCTCGGCGAATAAATTAATTTTCACCGCAAGAGGGCAACACTTTTGAAATTGTGCAGAAGAAAGTTTGCGAGTTCTGTGATAGGCAATCGCGTTCAGACACAGCACTTGTACAGTGTACAAAATGTAAAAAGAACAGCCATGCCTCGTGTATGACATCAATAAGATCAAAGCAGACGCGAAAATGTATAATAATAATGTTTCGTGTGAAAATCTTGAGGAGGTTGCTTTTACAGTTCTTAGTACTGTCCTTCCTACGCTTCATAGGGAGGACATCGTTGGAGCTTGCTTTTTGCAGCCTCACGACGCGAGCAATGAGGGGGCGAAGGAGACTGGGGATGGCTCGGTATCGGGGTTAAAGAGATCGCCGTCCTGTGTAGTTCGTCTTGCCAGCAGCAAGCGCGTGGCTAAATTTATTCGAGCTAAGCGCGCTTACCAATAATTATCTTACTACCAATGATGTCAAAACCTCTTTTCCTGCCTTTGAATCTGTCAGTCGCTTGCCAGATAGAAAAATATTTCTTAATGAAATGCTCCCTTTTGAAATATTTAAAAATTTTTTAGGCCTCAAGCAGCTTGCTTTGAGGCTGGGTTTTAGATATGTCTGGCACAACGGTGGTAGATTCCTGGTCAGGAGGAGGGGAGGCGAGCGTGCGCATATTTTCACCTCTGCTGCAGATCTGCAGGTAATAGCTGATGGTTGTCGTGGCGGGATTGGCCGATCTTCTAATCAAAAGTACATTGAAGAGAAGAGCGGCCAACCTAACACAGGAGGTGCTGCTACACTTCCTGCATGACTGCAGCAAGGCGCTGCTGATGGGGCGAAGGAGGGAGTATCGAGGGCGGGCTTTCTCAATATGAATTCTCTCAGAGCTCACATTGAGCAAGTCCGCCAGTTTCTTGCTGCTGGTCCGTCTTACCATCTTTTCGGGATCGCCGAGTCGTGGCTTGGCAGTCGCGGATGATAATCTCATTCAGATTGATGGTTATAGTATGATACGTAAGGACTGAAACATTAATGGTGGTGGTGTTGCCTTGTATATTAGTAACGATTTTAAAGTCAAAGTTTTGTCTACTTCCAACAGCACTAGTCCTACAAAACTATTTATACCAGAATACTTTATCTGCGAGGTACAAAGGGACAACTCACCACCGGTCTTAGTTGGGATAATATATCGTCCCCCAAAAATAGCTTTTCATAGTGATCCTGATTGTCTTTCATCTTTGCGGAATTTATGTGGTAATCACAGCCACAAAGTAATTATGGGAGATCTGAATGCACATTTGTTGTCGACGGGTGGAGATGCAGGGTTTATTCAAAATCTAGCGAATGAACTGCCCCTTAAGATCATCCAGCACGGCTCGACGCATCACACCGACTCATCTCACACGTGGATTGACATAATGCTTGTAGATGATAACGATACTGTACGTGACTATGGAAACAACTTGGCACCTTTTCGCAGTAGGCACAACATTATTGATGTCACCATTGAACTTTGTATTGTTTGTCCTCCAAAAGATGTTTTCAGTCTTAGAAATTATTTCAAGATAAATTATGAGGAACTAAATGAATTGTTGTGTTGCGGCGACTGGTCGTCATTTGACCCAAATACTTTAGAGTCTGACTTTGGCCTAAATGGAGCACTTGAATGTCTTAGTTCCAATCTCATGGCAGCTATAAATGAACTTGCCCCATTAAAAATTGTAACTCCTCGAAAAGGTAAGGCACCATGGATTGGGACTGAGCTTCAGCTTCTGATTGACAAATGTAACGCTGCGCATAGACGGTATGAAAGGACTGGGAGTGTTGCGTTGTTAGATCAGTTTCTACGTCTACGCAATGAGGTCGAGGAGCGCATAGATCAAGCGCGTACCTCTTTTTTAAGTAGTCATATAAACGATGCCCTCGATCAGAAAAAAGATATTTGGATAGAAATGCGTAACCTCGGCCTCTTGCCTAAGAGCAGGGAGGAGATACATGGTTTTACCCCGGACGAGCTTAACGCCCACTTTGCGGGTGTGTCATTCACACCTAATGAAAATATAGAGGATGTAATGGATTCAATTTTATCAGCGTCTGAAGATGGGTTTTCCTTCAAACCAATAAATTTTGCTGATGTTGTACTCGCCATTTCCCATTTTTCTTCACAGGCGAGGGGTGTCGATGACATACCGCATGGTGTGGTGGTTAAGTCTCTGCCAAAAGCATTTATTTGGCCTTTAATAGTTGAAAAATTATATTTTAAAAATTGAAACTTATTTCTTTTTTTGTTTTTATTCTAACACCTGACTAAATTAATAATAAAAAAAAATTAATAACGCAGACTTAAAAATAACAAATTTTGAAAAACACAGTTTAATTGTTAAATTATCGTTTTCTAAATTATTCGAAACAAAAAGTAAATTATTAAAACTATTACGTTCTATTACTATTACGTTTGTCAGCATCATGGCGTCGGCCGGCGAGGAGCCGCCCGATACCGCTCTCACTAAATTTTACAAATGTCATCCTAGAACCAAAGTAGAAGCAGTTGTGTACTTAGTGTGTGGTTCCTTTCAACATACAAGTGAGTTTGTAGCCAAATATAATGCTGGGTGTCCTGGCAAAATATTATCAGACTTTTTTATAATATGTCAAGATCATCCGAATCTAGCGCTAACCTCAAACGTACCATATGGTGCGCTCAATGAGATAGCCTGGCAGTTCATCGCCCGACTAAAACAAGAAAATAGAGAGCAAATCAAACAAGAGATCCTAAACGAAATATTTCACGAAAAAGCTAAAGATAAAGAAAACGAAAATTCCCACGACACAACAATTTATGAAGATTATAGTGAAAGTGAATCTCTAAAAATTGAAAATAATTTACTAAAACAGCTAGTGAAAGAAATGCAAGATAAGAATAAATTATTAAACGAACTCTTAACAAAACAAAAACAAAACACTCCAATTAACACTCAAACCATTACAAAAACTTTTCCGGAAATATTAACAAATGTTAAACCAGCTAAAAGAGTACCTAAACTTATCATTAAAAAAACCAATACCAACGATAGTACAAATCTTGAAAATGCAGTGATTCACTATTTAACCAAAGATAAATCCATCCAAACCAAAAAGGTTGTTGCAAATAAAAACAAAGACACAATTATAATAAACTGCATGAACCAAGAAAGTGTAAAAGCAATCGAAAAAACACTTATTAATAAATTAACAAATAACATTAAAATTGAAGTAGAACAAATTAAAAAACCAATAGTAAAAGTAGTAGACATTGATAAAATTTTCAAAAATGATAAAGAACTAGAAACTGATATCAATCAAAGAAATTTCAATAATATCGAAGATAAATGTAAAGTGCTGCATGTTTACTCAAATATCAAATCTAAAACATTAAGTGCAAT
>UELV01167506.1:0-39760 GCA_900490015.1 Megastigmus stigmatizans | reverse complement strand
CTACTACTACTACTACTACTACTACTACTCCCTACTCGTTGCCTCGGCTGCTGCCTCCACTAAAGTGCGTTCGCTTCGTGCCGTCCTTCTACACACCGTCGTATATATATATTTATATATCACTGTAGCAGTGTGCCGCGCTCCGCCAGCAGAGAGCCGTGGCGAACACGACAACCGGGTGAGCTGACCGGTGGCGGCATTACTCGAGCTCCAACAGCCGATCTAGGTGAGACTAGTTCCACCTCAACAGAGAGAGAGAGAGAGCGAGAGAGAGAGAGAGATAGAGAGAGAGAGAGAGAAGGTTCGGTTTCGTACATATAACACACGGGCAACTCGTTTTACCGAAGCCAAAGATGGAGAGATAATACCGAGAGTGCAGGCCGCGACTCGTGCCTCATTGAACATACGATCCTTTGCGGCTTTTCTCGACTATCTTCGCTATCCCCGCGTGGCTGCTGGACGACGGTGTAGCCCGAGACTCTCGGTGCACCCGCAGTTTTTGAGAGGACTGGAAAAGTTAGTTCGCGCTCATCAGATGTCTGCGACCGATTTCGTTTATTACTAGGAGTCGCGCGAGGTACGGATATATATATATCTATTGCGAATCATTTTTCAATGCACTGAACTTACAGATTTGTTTATACAGCAGGAAACACAACCGGATAACTAATGTTTTTGTTTTTCGAATGAAAAGTATATGTTTGCGTGCAGGTACTATAATTGAATTAGATTTGATTTTAATCGCGTAAATTAGAGATTTTATTTGTTGTGCTCAATCAATCTCGTCGTTCGGGAAACTGTACTTTCTCGTTACTCATTACACATGATCTGAAACATACTGGTTCTCATCTGCTATAAGATTAGATATTACACGAGTATTTCAAACGCGATGTATGATTTTGACTATTATACATTAGAATGCATTATAAATGATATACACTTATGCCACGGCAGATTAATTTCGATAAGGCAACGAAAGAGAGAAAAAAAAGGAGAATTCTCATAAATCGCCTGACTTTTTGTTTCCTGCTCCACCAACACTTCTCTTTCGTTCAGTCTCATTTATATGAACGTCAGGTCTCGCGTGTCGCGGTCAACCAATTCTCGAGATTCTCCGCTATATATATACACGCTCTTCTCGACTTCATCCTTTACTTCACTCCCAACAAGAGAGAGAGCGAGAGCGAGAGAGAGATATAACAAGTCTCTCCATCTGTTCGATTGAGCGGCTCGTCGCGTGAGTCTCTCTCTTTCCTTTGCGTCTCGCGTTACTTATGCCTAGCGTGATTTTAGAGGCGTGCTGCTTGTCGAGAATGTGGGAGTATCTTCCCGCGACTCTCGACGCGGCCAATATGTAGATGAGCGAGAAATTGAATGATTGGTGAAATAAATTTATTTTCTTTACACGACTCGCGCGCGCCTACGTTTTTTTTTTCTTTTTTTTTTCGTTCGCCACTGCTTTTTTCGCTCTTAATGGGGAACGATCAAATTTGTCGCCACTTTGGAATGGATTGTTTTTTTATGAAATGCTTTATACTTTTGTGATTGCTAAGATTGGCTGAATTGATGCGTTCGTTGGAGAATCTTTCATATTGCCAGAGATTTGAGCATTTGTTCTGATGTAATATTATAGAATGTGTGGTAAACAATTATTTCATTATTTTTTAAGCTTTCTTTATGTGCTGAAAATTTGTTTGCGATTGCATTTCCCATGTTTGATCTTTTTTAATTACAGAACGTATTTGTGTTAACTTATTTATTTGTTTATTTATTATTATGGATTTCTCATAATTTTTGGTCTTTACATTTTTACCTTTATTTATATACATTTACACGTGGAAACCATAGATTTATTTAAAATTTAACGAGGTGAACATTATACAATTAATAATATTTAAACAATATAGAAATAACTATATGTTTTTCTTTTATTTTATTCGTAATTCAAATTAATATTCAAGTTATATTAGTTATAAGGGACTGCTGTAACTGCAATACTTCTAATTAATTTAATTGATATTATTTTAGAACGCTGGTTCCGGCATCAACTTTCACTTGCGAAATATTTTATTTATTATTATTAAAAATCTCAGTATAGAGGTGTCTTAATGAGTTGCAAAAGGATAGCGGTCTACATTACGCGGGAGAAAAGGAAGGCGAGTATATATACGAATAGAGATAAATATAAGCGGAAAAGTCGTGTGGTAAACCCGCCTACTACGTTAGCGGCAAGTCATTATTTCGATATCGGAAGGATAGACCTCCAACGCTTGACGCCGAGCTCGCTCACAATGACGGCCCCGACGCGTTTTGTTCGCGTGACTTAGAAAACCGCGGATGCGAAGAGGCCACGGGATTGTCCATTCATTATAATGGACGATATCGCATTTCAGAAGAGAGATCCCTCTATTCTAATGTTTATCAGTTCTATGGAATGCCAGATCATTTTCACAGTCGCAGCGAACACCCACACTCGGACAGCTAATAGAGTTTTTTCTTTAGCTGTTTACAAAATACTATATGAGATATGATATTATCTATGAGATTATTTAAGAATATATATTAAGAATTAATAGCTACTTTAGAAAAGTATAAATTTGGTATTAGAGAAATATCAGAGTTAGTACAAAAAATAATATTTTATTGTTATACTTCTAACCACTCAATTGACCGATTCAATATTATTATGTTATTTTCACTCAAACTGGATAAAATTTATAGTTCCTATACAGCACTAAGCGTAAAATAAACTCTGTCATGTTGAAACATTGAAATGGCTGGAAAAATTGGTGTATCGTAAAAAAAACACGTCCTATTTCATCGAGACTTGGCGCTCTTTCGCTTTGAATTTGTTTGTTAGTCCCACGCTTGCATGTTCGTGGGTCGTATATGTTGAATGGCCTGGGCAACTCTACCAGGTGCCTATTATCGCCGGCTTGCGCGCGCGTTCGCGCGACATCGCACTCGTATATCTCTCGCGAGAACAACTAAGTCATTATGCTACTTAAACTTTGTTGATGATGTGTATAAAACAGCTTAATTCACGCGAGAAGCCAAGTGTAACGTGTAACTGGCGCAATATATATATATATAATGCGGGGCAGTAAACAAATGTACTACGTGAAATGCAAGAGCTTCGTGTACAAACGCTTCGTTATTATCTAGCAGGTGATCATTTATCCCATATAGAACAGTCCCTGTCGCGGCGTGCTTGTGCAGCCGTTTTAAGCATGATAATAAATTCTTTATTTTTCCGGTGGCGCGAAAGAGTAAATTTGCGTTGTCAATAATGCATGACTCTCGAACTTTAATGAACTACCGTATAGACGGGAGAGTGGGAGGATATTTCAGAACCGATGCTATAACGAAAAGCTTTACAGTTTCTTCAGAGGATATCATGTTTCGTACCAGTTTAATAAAACAGTGCGCACCTACGTGAATTTTTCATTTTTAGTTTCGAAAAGAAAACTTGGATTATCCTGCAGTAGCTGCTGTGCCAAATCCGTATAAAAGATTGAAATTGAAAAAATAATACACTGATTTATGGACTTTATAGAAAATATACTGTACTAAAAAAATTTAGATCCAAGGAGAACTCATCTCTTCATCTTTATCGCAGTGAAAAACTTCTTATGAAGAAAGCCTTGTGAAGTGAATGTAATCATTTTTTAAAGGACTAAAATCTTACCCACTCTTTTAAATATTTATAACAATTTCTGCATATGAAATCTCTCTTATGGCTAATGCTTCTTACACTATTCTTGATTATTTTTTTAAATAAACTTAGAGCTTCACTAAAACAGAGGAATAGTAATATGGTATAAGTAAATACAATGAATGATATTTAACATGAATTACATTCCCAAAGATATGAACAAGTACAAATAGCCCTACATAGCTAATATGAACCATTTTAAACAATATGAATAGCAATATGAAGTAAATTGTCGGTCCAGGTATAATTTTTTATTTATTATTTGATCATTTTTACAATACTGAGAATATTATTACGAAAAAGACGGATTTATGTTATATTCATCGCTACATAAAAGACTTCAATCTTTAAAGCCTTCTGTGAATCAGTCGACCCAACACCTAAAATCATTATGAAATTACGTCATAAATCTCATTTCTTGAAATCAGCTTCTCGCACATAAAAACTTACCGCCTCGATTAATCAACAAATAGGTCAATAATGAATTTTGTCATTGGCCTCACGCGCGTATTTCAATATACGTAAGCCACGACCGACACTTAAAAGTAGTGATCTCTTTAAGATGCTTTTAAGATATTTTATTTAAATTTATTAGTTTAAGATATTTAATTAATATCTGAATTACTACTTTTTTTTAACTTTGTATATTTTAAAGATCTTTCAAGATATTTTTAAGATCACTATATTTCTAAGAACTATTTTCGTAAATGTATGTTTATTGCAATATTATTATTTAATTTTATAAATTATTTTAAAATGGTTCCAAAATAAGTGAATAACACATGATATAGACGTGAATTCTTATTTTTATTCATAGGAATTTGTAATGAACATTTTATATTTTATTTGTCTGTTAATTGAAATTAATAGTCTATTTTACGTTATCACACATCATCTCTATTCAGATTCTATTTGATTTGCAGGTTCAATAACGTAAATCCGATTATCAATATCAATTTTAAAACAAACGGATCTAATGACCTTCAAATTAATGGTTGTTAACAGATGACTTTCAACATTTTTTTTTTTACAATGTTTAAAATAATAAAATTTTGAATTGAGACTAATCAATTTTATTTTTATAAATTAATATAAATATTTTTAAGAATTTATTGTAAGATTTATGTACAGTGTATGAGAGTATTATAGAACAAAGTTATTATATTTAATTGTATTACTAATTATATGTTTATAGCATTTCCAAAGGCTCGATCCAGTCAAGAGTGTAATTTCGCAGTTATGAAAATTAATGAAGTTGACTTTCAGTTACATGATAGGAGCATAATTGTACCTATTGTGTACATAGGACCGAAATATGACAAGGAGTGCCATACTTACAGCCACCTCATATTGATGAAGTCATAAAACTCATACAAGATATGGTTTCGAATACAGTTGTGCCACCCTCAGAAAGCTGGTCCTGTTTTCAATACAGAAATATTATTGTATGTATAATAACATTTAAGAAGTAGAATCTTCATTGAAACTTACGGTAGTACTGTCGGTTATAGAATTGCCTTTCAGATTTTGATAAAAATTAACATACTGGTAAATAATGATTCATAAGTGTTTCAAAAAAATTTTTGTGCGATTGGGGTACATATAACCAAAGTTTTTATCAGTTAATTATTTCGCAAAAGTTACCTACCAGTTTTTGTTGAACCTATTTGTAATAAAAGATTTGAAAAAATAAAAGAAAGAATATTTGACGAATATTTACCATGTTCGAAAACTATGCTGCGGCTCATAAAAATAATAAAAGAAATTAATTGAAAGCAAAAAAGTTGCATTTAACCTTAAAAAATGAGTCAAATCAGCTTTTGCATGGACGATTTTCATAATAATTAGGACGAATAAAATTATTCAATATCAATGCCTAAACTTTACTTAGTGTAAGCTCATCTATACATCTTTTTTAAATAAGCATAAATCGTAAATAAACAAAAAATAAAAAGTTCCCTCATTTTGACTAGGGAAGTAACATAAACTTTTAAAAGTGATTTAGAAAAAGAAAATATAAAAGAATAATTATTTTATGTTCCCCCAATAGAAGGCATGAATTCGAAAACTTCACTCAATCAATCTGAAAAATGTAAACGTATTTTCCAACTCATTTTTGCTGAAAGTTATTCAATATTTTAGTATTTAAAAAAATGTGACCAATGATTATTTAATTTGTCTTTCTTAGATGCTAAACATATTCTCGTAAATAGAAGCAGGGACTCTTTATCAAACATTATGAAAAAGTTTCACATATATATACCTGAAAAGAGTATAATTATTTAACAGTAATTATTTTTTACAGTAAACTCATCTTGTAGCAACCCTAAATACCAATTTACACCTGCTAAAAATTTGTATCGTGGTTCTTAGGATCTTTTTTTCAATGTATTACTCCATTATACGGTCCCAAAAAAAAGATAAAGACGTCTTTAAAACTACGAAATTTTATGATTATCTCAAAGGTTAAAATACTGTTTATATCAATTTTGTGTTAATACTATTCAATGCGATATTAACTGTATTATTTTTTGTTTGAAAAACTTTTGAATGCATTTAAGGAGGTTCTACAGTAACTACGCTAGTGAAAACGCAAAAAAGAAAGAGACAGAAAGAGAGACTTGCGACCACTCCTCTAATTCCGTGCAGTTTAAAATTGCCATTACTCAAAGAATTTATGATGAAAATGTGCAGAAAAATTTATCGACATTCCTGAATCTATGTACAAACTCTATGTAGTATTATTTAAACAACTTCAAAATATCGTTAGCAGGGTTTAAAAAATGTAAAACAATTTGCGCATATTTTTATATTTTTCTTTTGACAAATATCTAGTAATTGAATACAACGAAAATGCATTTTTCCATAAAAGCCCATGTTAAAAAGTGAAACTAAAAATATTTATTTCTCTGATCCAAGGTACTCTGATACGACTCCAGCCTTCTGAAACTTGGCATGGATACTATTGATGTAAAACTTAATCTGTGTACAAAATTTAATCGCTTTTTTAGTGTTATTTCTATAAGGACCGAATTCATAAACGTTTCTCAGGTCTCAGATCTCAGTTTGTCAGTTCTTATCATCCTCATGGTAAAGTAAATAGGTGGGACAAGGACATACAAACTGGGATCTGAGACTTGAAAAACATCTATGAATTCGAGCCTAAGTCTAAAAATGTTGTCATTGAACACAAACCTTTATTCCAAACAATTGGAGATATACTGAACAATGCGATAGATTAGGAAGGTTACAGAAGCAAGAGACAGAAGACATGAATTAAATGATTTGTTTGAAATTTTTAGATTTTTCTAGTACCTGATGTTTGTTATCAGTAGTTACGTCTTACATGACATAAAAAGAATCACCAAAAATAATCCGAAAGTGATGGACACAAAGAGATTTTGAGAGACTTTAATGCATTTTTGACAAATTCATTACTCCATGTTCCGCCATTGGTTTGAAATTCAGCTAATTCGCTTAAAACTCATGATTCGTCCAAACTAAATTTTTTTACAACGACTAAAATCAATGTTTGCCCTTATATATCTTGCTCTTGGTTTAAATCCTTACCCTTAAAAAGTGGATCTAATAGATATAATACTTATATACAGTGATCTTGAAATTATCTGAAAAATATTTTAACTACAAAAATAGTTCTTAGAAATAGTGATCTTAAAAATATTTTGAAATTTCTTTATCTTTAAAACACGCAAAGCTAAAAAAAGTAGTATTTCAATTATTAAAAGTATCTTAAACAGAGCACTAATAAATTTAAATAAAATATCTTGAAAGCATCTTAAAGAGATCACTACTAAAGCATGTGTTTTGCCACGTCTTAATTCATCTTAAAAAGTTCCTTTTTTAAGATGTATAGGTACTATGAAGATTTTTTTAAGATTCTTCTTTTTTTTACGAGACACGGCCATAGGTGGGCAGATGACCACCCACGCGGAACTTTATAAGATCCCGCACTGGTTTCTCTCTCTCTCTCTCTCTCTCTCTCTTTCTTAGTTGCTCGGGTCTCTCGATTCGACGTTTCGCAGTACGGATTAGCGATTTCGCGGCTATTAACGAGCGAGTCCGCAGGAAAGTTGGCGTGTCGTGTCGGCGAGTATTCTTGATTATGGCTGGCGGAGCGTGTACACACTCGACAGGATGCAGTATAGTCCGATTCATGCACATAATGCCTTGGATCTCTCCGCTGTTGTGCTATATATGCTGGGGACTTTAAGGATTCGTGGCGCGTACGCTCTTGATCAAAAGTTAATCCGGCTTAATGCTGATGCTGAAATTTAGAAAATGGAATTCAGACATTTTCATTCTATCGCTTCGAGTGATAAAATTTCAATCGTAGATTCTTTTATTATTGAAATAAGCATTTGTTATTATATATTTATTATTATACGCACAATGTTTTTACGTAGAATAAGTGTATGTATTAAATTATATTATATATTACAAAACGCACTATTAACTGATGTGTTCATCCGAATTTATAAAGATTAATGTCTTAAAAAATTATTCTACACTTTCGAATTACATAAGATCGCATTGAATTAATTTTCTCGCGTATTAAAATTAGAATCCTAATAATTTTTATAGCATCAGGTCCGAATGACTGCAGGTACAAATGACTGTGTGTGGGTGAACCGATCAAGCATTATTTTTTGTTTAAACAAGATCCATACTGGATTAGAATAAGCAGTAGCACTTAATCCGTTCTCTGACAGTTTGACGGCTATATATATATATATGTAATTTAAAAGCTGCTTTTGATACTCGTTTCAAATACGTGCCAATATAACTAGGTGTCGTAAATTGAACGCTAAAATTACATGAGGCTGTCGAAATGTAGATTTTGAATTCGAACTATCTCATTAATGTTAATGTTATTTATTGCAATATAATACCCCCTGTGTAAATAAGTAATTAAATTATACCATCAGTAATATAAATAAAATTTTGAGGATATTGTGCAGTGATTAAATTAGATTACAATTATTACTTACAATGCTAGAAATTTTGTTTCACTGCTTCTGTACAAGTTGGATCAGTTTTCTATGATTTATTTCTATTTCTACTTCCTTTTCAGTTTTCTGTTGTAACAACATCGAATGATGTACCGTTATAAATATATTTTATATCACTGCACGCTTTTATAAAAAACTTATGGGAATAGCGACTATAAAAAGTATCTGTTACATCTTTGTAGCTTCAAACAATAAAAACAGATCGTGCAAGCTAATAAAATATATAGCAACAAAAATATGATTATCCTTTTTCAAATTTTTATTCACGAAATACGTAATAAGGAATTATTGAAATTTTTCTGAACAAATATTGTTACTCTGTTTATTATGGTTGTTTTCGAAAATAGAGATTTTGATTACATTTACTTATTGAAGTAAGAGTATAAAAATGGCGTATTCGAAAAAAACTTTTTTTTATTTTTAAACGAAAGAATACCAATCCATTAATACGTTTGTACATTATATTCCTGTGATTACGCCTAAAATAATTTTCTACTACGTTGAAAACAGTTTTCTAGAATAGGACATTTCCAGTTTAATTTTAATATATAACTATAGATTCATTTTCCTTAAGAGGAACATAACATGCTTATTCATTCATTTTCAGAGATTTTAAGAGGAGATACTTGCAAATAAAAGATTTTGATACTCAGAGGCGTGCTTAAGCTAATACTTAATGTCCGACATAATAAAATGTCCTTGAAGGAAAGCAAAAAAGGATAATAGCTTACAATCAGATTAAATAAATCTTCTAAGGTACGCAATAAAAGTTTCATAGATTTTGTAATCGGATTTAAGTAGTCTACAAAAGCAATGTAATATAACAGCTTTATCAAAGTCTATTTTAAATATTTGTTGTTTGAAGAAGACGTTGGACGCTTCTATCTTTATCTAATAAGTCCGAGTCATATATATATAACTTCTCAATGCAGCAATTTCTTACGATTAAGTAATTTTCTTTGTTTTATACATTTCGTAATTCTGGAGAGAATCGCAAATTATCTGACCTTGATTAATTTTTTTAAATATATGTTTCAAATTTTACGATTACCGTTCTTAATAGTTTTGTTTCTTAACTAATTGTTTATATCTATGAATATATTGTTAATAAATATAATCAATGAATAAAATGTTCTAGATTTTTAGTCTTATATGGTACGATTGAGAAATAGAGGTATAAATTATTTTTAATGTCAATTAATAATTGAACTTTAGATTTACTGCAGTTGATCCATCAATTATAAGTTGCCAAAGAATTACTTTTAGTTTCAAAACCTTCTGCTCCAATATTCCCGGCACTTTATCGGAATAATATAGTTACGATTACAGACCACTTCAGCAATTCAATCAATAAGAACAAAATTAATGCTTATCAACCCGCGTAGTTTTTCTCACAACGGCCGCAGCGAAAGAAGTAAATGCAGGTTATTCCATATTGGCGACACTATACAAGCCTATACTTCACAATGCTCTCATTTATCCCATCTTATATATATATATATATAGTTTATACACTCACCGGTAATACAGTTCATCTTGTAAGAGGCGATATTGCGCGGCGTATGTGTCTCTCGTTGCTGCTGCCCAGACCCTCGAGAGCTGTATCTTTAAGACAAAAAAAGGGAGCATCGGCAGCTGCGTTCTTCAATTTACGGTTTTTATCCGTGCGCAGTTGTTTCGTCATAACTTGAGTGGGCGACTCGAGACTCGGGCACGATCCCTTCTAAACAACGTTATACGAGTGGACGGACATGTGCTCGAACGTTAAATTGCCTTTACTGTCATATAGGTGCACAGCAGTAGCAGCAGAACGAGCAGAACTGCCTCTCGTCCGACTCTCGAGCCCGGCAATAAAAGTGCGCCGCAACTCTCCGGACTTCTCTCTCTCTCTCTCTCTCTCTCTCTCTCTCTCTGTCGGCGAGGAGCGAGCAAGAGCTGCAGAGCACCGGCCTCCTCTCCGTAATATTATATCTTTCCATGAACTCTTGTTTATTACAATCGACATTATGATACGATGTAAAGGCTGACCGCTATATATACGCTCTCTCGCTCGCGCACTCGTCCGCTCGTACTTACTTACACTTTTCGACGAAACGTAAATTGAAATATTCCTCTTCTTTTTGCAAATAGAATACGTACTCGGGCTTCATTTATTTCCGACTGTACAGATGGACTATACTGTGTACTACTTTTTGTACGCAAGCAATATGAAAAGTTTTCAAGCTAGTAGCCAATTTTCTTAAGTATATAGATTGAATTAATTGAATTTTCACTATTATTTCTTCGCTATATAATTGAAAGCTAATTAACATTTGAAAGTATATTATTTCCTCAATAGATAAAAAATGTTGCCATTTAATTAAACACGTTAACTAGTCAAACTCGTCAATTTTCTACCAGGGAGCTGTTATTTAACACAATAAGGCTATACAATAAAAATTACTTTACGAATCATCATGTAGTTTCTAATAATAAAAAAATTAAAGACAGACTTTTTACTCGAAAACTTGTTGCACCCGCGCGCAGCGCAGAGCCAGAAAATAGTCCCTAGAGGAATAAGGGCAGTGGGTTATTTGTCTTCACTTGGCATTCAGTTTGAGAGAGTGCAAATAGTAAATAATTCGTGCTCGGAATGGTATATCGGTATGATATATATTTAGTAGCAACGTCAGGCATCCGATGTTTGACAAGTGTTTGATCGTTTCGATTGTTGTTGACGTCAAGTCGCAGATAACGCTGGGGGAAATTTTCATCTCAGAAAGTGCACTTCTGAAAGTAGATTTGAACATGTGCATACGTCAGTTGCTGGGTAAAGAAAGACCGTTATATTGCAATGCCCGTGAAATTGTGGTGTTCGTTTAGTTTCTAAGTAATATGTAGATATATTCAGCTTATCAATATATATTTTAATTAATATAACAGATTGTATTTTATAGATTTATTTTTTTTTTAAAGATCCTAGATAAACTACGGTAACCAGTAAAAATTTTAAAATAAAATTACTTTCAGATATTTTTGCGCACCTACACGTGCACCCCATTTCCAAGAAATTTTATTGTAACTCTATCCCTTACTGAATATTCCTTCATTTTTCTTCTTTCTTTTACCAGAATTCTACGAAAAGAAGAATCGAAAATTAGATAAAATTTACTTATAATGCATGTAGAGGACATCAGGGGCAATCCTAGCAGGGCAGGGCACTTTGATACCCAAGATTCTAAATTTTATAATGCACATTTACAACTTCAACAGCTTATAAAGCTACAATTCCTAAAATGATTTATTTTCCTATTAATAATAAAGTTTAAAATATCGAGTTTAGAAATTTCATTAGCTTTGAAATTTAGATTTAAATTTCTAGATTTGAAATGTAGTTTTTTTTTATTCCTGCGTTGAATATAAACTAAGTTTTTTTCAATTAAAAAGAGTACGTTTTTCAGGGCACGTAGAGCCGTCGATAACGCGGCTGCCGAAACGCAGCGCGTTACCATAACTTGCTTAAACAGAATTGCATATATATTCAGAGGAAAATTTGGAATGGAAATTAATTCTGATAAGCGTAATGAATAAAAATATGTTACACCACACCCCACCACACGCATCGTTTAAATTATTTTTAAAAAAAACCATGCCAAACGTACTCCTACCTGATGACAGTCGGGCCCGGTAATAAAAGCGAGGGGCACACATAGCAGGGACATTGCATTTTTTCGTTTTATGAAAATAGATAACCTCTTTAAAAATTTTGCAAAGAATAGCATTTATCTCTGTGGACTTTTTTCCACCAATTCCGTACTTATTTGATTTCATATAATTATTTTTTATACATAGAGCCATTTTTTCAACAATCCTTACGATAAACAAAAAAAGCTGACCGATGAGCACGTCAACAGATGTTTTTTCCAACTAATATTTTAGTCACGCTCTCGTTGATGTTCGCGGTGTAGAGCGGCGGGGGAGCGACGCGCGCAAAAATTCCCAAGCCCTCGAAAATAATCGATGCGTTGAAAAAGAAACAAACGAGAGCCGCTCTCTCTCTCTCTATCTGTCTCTCTCGGGTCGACAAATTCCAGCGCGTCCTCGTCCCTTTTCATTCTGTCCTCGCTGCATCTTTACGCCGTTAAAAATCGACATTATGAGAAGAGGAAGCGTCAGTGGCGTCGTCACAGGCAGTAGCAGCACCAGGGGCCTAGCGGTAGCGGCCAGCCTGATTTGCAGTCTCCTCGCGCGAATCTCGCCCATCGCAGCCAGTAAGCTGAACGGTTACTCGTGCAGCCCCGGTGGCGTTTACCACGGTAAGCGTGAAGCGCGCGAGAAAGAGAGACAGAGAGCCGCTGCCACTGCCGCTGCTCTGCTCTTCTCTGCTTCTCCTCGACTCTCGTTCCACAATCAATCTCGCGATCCGGACCCAGGCACATCCTTGCGACAGAGTGGACTCTTTTTTTTTACCTCTAGTCTTGTACGTGATCCTAGCTGGTCGCTCGTTCGTTCGCTACAGAGTCGAGGGCAGTTCGCCCGGTCTTTTTTTCCTTCTGCCTTCCTGTCTTTTCTCTTCTTGTTTTTTGAGTTCACGGGGAAGAAAGAGAGAGAGAGAGAGAGAGAGAGAGAGAGAGAGAGAGAGAGAGAGAGAGAGAGAGAGAATATGAGAGAGGGCCATTTCGGAATGGAACTGAGAAAAACGTTCAGGTTATGTGAAAAACAGATTATTCTTTGTGAGACGTTCGAGGTCGACGGTGTTTTATATATAGAAAAACTGACGACGAAGGTTTTTGAGGTTAAGAGGTATATGTTTGTATCGAAATGTTAAGTGCCTTTTTATTACATCGTAGGAGAATACGTTTCAGATTCGATTTTTGATTTCTGTTTGGCTGTTGCTTAATATTTAGGGAATTTGTTTGCCTTTTTTTAATAAAGAAGAAGGATCTTATGAAATTTATGAATGAGCTGCTTTTGAAAATACCTAAAGGCACTCAAGTCTCTGTTATTCATGACGCGTAAAAGTTTATTCTAAAACACCATTTTATTTATAGCGAACACCAACAAAATAATTGAGAGAAAAATTATGTTTCGCAATTTTCTTGGAACTTGATTGAATATATACTTATGAGTAAAATGACAATTTGCTGTGATAATCTGATTTAATATTAATTAATAGTTAGATTAAAAAAAATTAAAATAAAAATTAGTTGCAGGTGAGATAAGACACCTTAAATTATTATAAAAAATTTCAAACGTAGAAGCAAATCATCAAAAAATAGAAAAAATAGAAAAAAATAGTCCTGCAAGATAAAAAAAATACAACAATCACAAAAGAAAAAAAAATGTTCTTTAACCCCAATTTATACGAAACGTTCCGAAGCCTGACGAAATTCGTGCACAAATCAAAACGCAAACTCCAGCAGCCGGGCAATAAATTAAACATTCTTGGAGCAAAACACTAGCCAAGCAGTTCATTCGGCGCGCGTCTCCTCCCACAGGCCGACGCGATTCTTTTTTTGCGATGCGAATACATAGCGACCGAAATTGATGGCCAGCAGTGCGAAGCGAATGCTCGCGCCGCCCATCATTGACCGTTTCTAGGGGAGATAATGGGCCACGACTCGGTCGCTTCGCCTTTCTCTCTCCCTCTCTCTCTAGCTCCCACAACCCCTTTGACGTTCTATATACATATAGGCGGTCGATTCCACGACCGCATCGCGCATCGGTTAGAGAGAGAGAGAGAGAGAGAGAGAGAGAGGAGGTGACAGCCTGAATCTGGCAGCTCGGTGACGAATATCCCGCTATACCTCTGGATATATATCCTTGACGCGTCGCGCGCGGCGTGGCGAGTATATTCCCTTCTTTTGGCGCCCAGGACGCGCCCACTTCAATATGAGCCAAGATCCTTCGAGCTATTACGACCACTTTTCCGCGGGCAGCTTTTTCGAGGATCTATCCCCTTTCTCATTTTTTTTTGGCTTCGGGTGTCGGGTGCGGAGGCTGGACCGTCTCTCTTGTTGCGGCACGCCGAGGTGATGTATAGGTTCGAGGAACGAATGTTGCCGCAGTAAATTCGCTGAATTTGGAGTTCCTCCTTTTGCGAGATTGGATTTAATATGAAAATAGAGCTTTAATGGACTTTTAACGAATTTGAATTGCTCGCAGGGAGGGACTATGCTGGCCTTTGCTAGACCAAAATAAATTACTTCCATCGTGATTTCTTCGTATCGCTTAGCGGTTGAAGAATAGGAATGACGGGTGAGGCATTGCTATACAGTGGTTTCAATTAAATAAGTTATACGTTTGATGGTATATACAAAATTTAAAGTCGTTATTGGCGTAGCAGCGTTTCTTTTAACTTTCTAAAGTTATTTGAACTTTGCGCGTCTCAGGTTTATGAATCGTTCTAAAACTTTCTGAAAATACGGTCTGAAGTGCACTTGAAAAAGTCCAGTGCTTTCTAAGATATATTGATAGAGAAAACGTTTTATTTTCTTGATTTTTAATAAAATAAAATCGAAATGTAGAAATAGCTCGCTGCTTGAAAATCTGACATAATACATATGTATATATTGATAAAACAATAATAAGTTTTTTTCCTTTTAACATTTGTCACTATCTCGAAATTTCTTTGAAACAGTCTTTTGATATATAACTTTAAAACTGAAAGAGGGACTCGTCATTCTAAAAGAATATATATAATGCATTCATATCGAGTCAGTTCTTAGAAAGAGAAGTTCTATTTTGATTTAATATGAATGATTGGCACTCTGATAGGGAGATTAGTCACACTCTTTTAAATTTACATAGAATACTGGGAATTTAGATTAAATCATGTTTTCAAAGGCTATCAAATCAGTTACATTTATACCGAGGTAAATAGATCTTCGAAATGTCATCGAAATATTTTTAGCTGTCCAAGATTCACGAGCCCATTATGAGAAACCAAATTACATTACAATGTTTATTGCCAATTCAGCATCAAAATTTAATTATTGGAATTATTGAATCTCAAAAGCAAATAAAAAAACTCTTAAGTAAGTTGTAAGCGCTTTGTACCTTCACGTTTTTATTGCATTGTACATACATTTAACTCGGAAGTTCTCATGTTTACCACCATATAAATCTTTCATCTGTCCTATAAATTCTCAGCACACTAAGTAGAACTTTATGAAATATAAGAAAAGCTTAACGGAGTGAAGAAAAGATCCTTCACGTGCACACTCGAGCTATATACGTATTACATAGTATTACCCTATTCATTACATCTTAACGTCATTATATTGCGATGGGCTAAATATTGGATTCCAGATTCTCTTACGAGCTGCTTAAAAAACTTGTATAAAAGCTTTAATACTTTTCCAATTATTATGAATTTCGACAAAATTGAATGTAGTTTTTAACATTTTTTTAAATACAAAATTGATCATTTTTTTTTCTTTTTATAGAAATTTGGATACATTTGTAAATCTATAATTATTAAATTACGATATATATATATATATACAAAGACGAGATAAACGCCATTGTGCTCTTGTCGTGCTTTCTCATTATAATACCATTTAAAAAAAGTTAAAATTAAACTTTTATAACATTTGAATACTGGAAAAGAATGTTCAAATCATCTATAATCAATAAATTATTATAAAGTATATTCAATAGAAAATACGTTTATTAGTTATTAACACATCGAGTATTTCTATATGCATAAGCCGATTCAAGGAAATTAGTAGAGCGCCTTCATCGCTGAAATTGATCCGAATTTCTCAGCAAAAATCTTCTTACCCCCACGGTTCCCCTCGAAATTCCTCTTCCTTATCAGTTATCGTATCAACATACTTAGCACACTCCAGTCACTTTATACCTCCCAAAAGTTCCAAGTCGCCCGCGAAAGACTCGTATAAACACTATAAGGTGAGGAAAACTTTTGGGACGCACTTACCGTATCATTATTCGGAGGTCGTAAACGCTCGCTCGCGTTCGATCGTAATCTTCCTTGATGTTTGCCACCCACGCTCGAACGGGCATGCGCCTCTTCTGCACACTGCCTGCCATGCAAAATCGTATAGCATGAATAAAGAATAGACCCGGGGCTAGATACTGTCTGTACAAACGGCTTTCATGTACTCCCGGAAACGACGCTAACCGTTTTAGAAGACTGCTTTAATTCAGGTGATTATTGAGAATTTAGAAACGATTTTGCTTATTTTAGTGTAAGTGATGGATTAGTTTCGGATGCAATGGCATGTTTTAGTATTGTGAAATTGATATTTTTATGGCAATGGGTGAATGATTTTATTTGATATTCAAACTGCAAATTAAGCTAAATTAAGCTGCGTCAAATATAAACAGATAATTTGGCTAATAGCCTTTGGTGCTCTAATTATAGTAATCAGAGGATAGTCACTGCGATGTTACAGTGAACCATCACAGGCCACCATTTTTGCGTAATAGAGTCGTCGTCGAGGTCATTTTGTTATCTACATTAACGTCTGTCTTCATAAATTGTACATATTTCCTGCATATACTTATATATAATAAATTATAATGCATGTTAATGAATTGAAATTTCCGTTCTTATTATTTAAAACTTCTACTGTCATTCATATCAATTTGCATACGTACGTAAGAATTTACAAAATTTACAAAAAGTTCTCGGCGAAAAATTGCATGCAAATGCCCCATTCTCACGCATAAAAATTCTTCCCTCCTCTCCCTCGAACTCATTAGGCAAAAATTTCATGCCAACTTTCTTGACTTCACAACATGAAGAGATAAGAAAAAAAGGAAACCTTTTTGTAAGATCCTCTTTGTAAAGTTTATAAAAAAACGGTCTTATAAAATATTCTCAAATTTTTATAAAGTCTGTATATAAATTATTGACATGGGCATCCCGAACAGTAGACTTTGCACAAATTTTTAGTCGCGTATCTTTTCCCGGGGGATATACTATATGAAGCTCCTTTACAATGTCAGTCACTGCTTGTCGCGCAGGCAGAGGACGAGCTTACCGCACTGTAATTTAACGTCGAGATATTTTTGCTTCGTACGCGCTCCTTTAAAAGTTCTCGAGATCTGAGAGGCGCATTGCTTTCATTGGATGCCCAAGGTAGATACACGCGGGACATACGCGAGGCGGAGCTGCTGATACCGAGGCAGGTCCACGAGGACGGCACATTCCATACTTACGAGCTGCCTAAATTCTACGACCGTCAGGAGATTGATGGGCGGAGAAAGAGATCAACAGAGCCGCGGTAAGCTGCCTTATTCATTCGAGCCGGTAGCTCGCTTTTATTTCTTTCGAGCATAGATTCAAAAATTTACTGTATATTATTTTGAAACTATAAAGTTATAGCAGTCAGGTAGATGGATATATCGAAACGCTTCTAAAGTAGTGGTTTTCAACTGTATACGGACCAGGAGATTAATTTTTTCGGATTATTAAACAGCATTAAATAGAAGTACGCTTACATAACTTATTTAAAGATGAAAGAGAATGTGTTATTAATATATGCGAACGTGTAAGGTAGACGAAACAGCGGAATATTTCAAATTCAATATAATAAATATATATCACTAGAATTCAAAAGTTGTTTCGAAACTTTTTGTAAAATTTTCTAATATATTACCCAGAGTTTCCCGTCCAAATATGCATTAACTGTTCCCTTTATGCGAAAATAGCAACTCTTCGAGGTTCATGTTTCTTTTACATATTTCTGCATTATAAGTAGTTACTGCCAAAACATCCAGACCACTATACATCATAAAAGTGAACAACTTTGAGAATATCTTTTACTTTTAAACGGGTATATTGCCCAGGCTTTTTCGTATACCTACTTAGTTTATAAATTTACCAGAATTGTTTTTTATTTTTTCTTTTTGTGATCGAGTTTCGAAAGTAAGCAGTTTTATTTTGTTTCAAAATTCACGATAACATCATTGATTTTTAATTTCATATTTGTTAATCATGGATTAGGCACATAAATCTATTGTTACTTTTGGCTAAACGATTTTCATCATAATTCAATAGTCACATTTCTGTACTCCTAACGCATCAATGGTGCTTGCATAAATTAAGTTTCCCGAAATCTTCTTACACACCAGAATCGATTTTGACCAAAGTTCCCATCTCATGCTTACCAACTTGAGCGTTGTAAGCATGTCTCTAATACCGGATTAACGATTTGCATAAGCTATCGGTGTACTTAATCCATTCGCACTTTCCAAGTCCAACACGTCTTCTATTTCCGGCCGCCAGCATAATAACCATGAAAATGCCGTCGCGCGAAAATAAACCTTATATAACAGCAACAAACGAACTTTCCGAACTTGCTGCTTACAGATTACATTTGGTGCTGCCGTTTGGCGATGGCGATTACCACGTCGAGTTGGAGCCTTACTACGACTTCATCTCGCCCCATATGGTCATTGAGACGCGCTCTATCACTGATGACTCCTTGAATTTGGTCGAGGGACAGGTCGGCTTCAAGTGGCCGAGCGATCGCCAGTGTCACTACAGGGGCAGACTACGGGGACACGGAAACTCACGCGCGGCCCTGTCGCTCTGCGACGGAGTGGTTAGTCCGTTGCACACATTAATTTGTAACGCAGCGGCTACGATGTGCAGGACGTCCGACCGCGACACTGGCTTGTCCTCGCGAATCACTCGCTGCAGAGTCTGAGTGCTCGATGGTACGACTCTGTCCCAAATCAGCTGTGGCTCTTTTCGAGGAACAAAAATACATTTAAGCCAGCGTTGAGAATAATTGTACGTCGATTTTCATCAGTTCTCGCTATTCTCATCGTATTTATGGGTATCATCAATTTTTCCTTTCGCCATTTGGAGTCTGTAAATTCAAATTTGACGAGTTCTAGAGTATTTTGGCAAAATGTGATGAATTTAATTTTGAAAAAATATTTGAATTGTGAAAGGTTAGTCTTTTAAAATATATTATTATAATTATTCACCATCGATTATAATAATACTTCATTAGACCATTAGCTACTGAAGCAGGATATGATGGTCTGTAGCGCAGGATATAGAGAACTTCGAAAACCCCCACAAATTTGTAAATAGTATTAACGTAATTCAGAATGCAGAAAGAGAAACAGATTTTCTAGAGCCCATCCATTTCGATCTTATAATTAATCCACCACTTTGATCTGCGATCGTCGATAGAAAAGAACCGATATAGACAAAGGGAAATGCAGATCGTTGGAAGAAGTGGGGGAGAGAGGAGCCTTGCTGAATTGACAACATCGGTAGAGCAATGCGTCGATCTATATGCAAATGCATTTATTAATTTGCATGCGTTTAAGATGTAATAAGAACCTTGCTTAGACTACCGGGGGAGTAAGCGTGCTCGCACTGAAGATTATATGCTGATCCGAACTGTAATACCCAGTTTCTTTTCTACCCTCCCTTCTATTCTATCTTTCTCATTTTCTTCTTCATTTCCCTTACTATTTATTCGCTAAATTGATTATTTTTGACAAACTTAAAAGTAAAAGTAAAAGATATATTATGTATCATTTTCTTATGTTTCTTTTGTATTTCGACATTTAATTGGTCATCGTGGAAATAATAGCTATATAGCCAATTCATTATACAATAATTGTTTTATTTAAATACTTTTTTTTTCTAAAATATTGAAATTATTACGATACCTGCAGATTCTAAAACTATTAAGGCAGAAGAATTATTACATTTTTGCGAAGTCGCTGCAGCCGGCATCCTTTAAAGTCAAGACTGCGTAAAGTTATTTAAAGGATCTTTAGACAGACTATAACTTTTGTAAATTCAGCTTTGCTTGGAAATACACAAAAATACAAATTAGCTCAGTTTTTTCAGTAACTACATGAGTAGCAAGCGTATAATTTTTGCAGGTATTAAAATAATTGATAATAAAGCTTGATTTTGAGAATATTTATATTCCATTTTTAAAAAACTGATGGTCAGATAAAGTATTTAAAGACTTGATTTGAATGGCGCCAAAGTTCAAAACATCTATTCAAATGAACATTCAGGTTTGTTTCATAATTTTGAATTAAAGTATTAATTTATATAACAGATTCTTAAGGACATCTACTGTGATCAAAAAGATTCCTACATTACCGGTTTTGGTATTTTATCGATATTTAATCGGTAAGATAGTAATCTTTCCAAGCCTGGCACATCCCCTTGAACAAATTATTTAGTGTACAATTCTTTCAGAGTTTATAGGTATATCAAAAGATTTCGTAATCTATTGTTTTGTGTGGCACTAACGTTTTGTGAGAAAGATTATTAATAAAAAAGGCACAGATATGACTCCTCTGTAAATACTAGTTAATATTAAATGAGTTTTAAAATAAATATTGGGATTGACATTTTTCAAAACTATTCCACCTGTTTTGTGTATGTTTTCGTATAATGGACACTTTTTTCGTTTAGGCAGGATACGTGCATACCAACAATGGCAGATATTTTATAGAGCCATTGCATGGAGATGAACCGGACGCTGACGGACAGCACATTCATGTGGCTTATAAAAAGAAAGCACCGCACGAAAACAGCATGCAGAACAATATGAATTTCTGTGGCACCAATGGTAAATATTTATTTAATTCCATTACTGTAATGCGTTTCTGATCTATAAAAATATTTATTCTTTTACTATGGCATCATATGTTTCGGGACATTTGATTTATTAAATCAATCCGTATTTTTCAAAATTATTTGTTCCATTGTTATCGAATATTTGAAATATTTGGACGCTCAAAGCGAACTATTTTACCGTTTTCTGTATGAAGTATCACACAAATGTATATTTCTCAATATTCAAAATTTGACGATGGTACGAATAAAATCTGCAATGATTCAAAACTGCATGATATTGCTTTTATATTAAACCTTTCAAAATAATTCTAGGATGATTCCTGGTAATTTACAAGTCGATTTCTGTAATAAAATTATTTTTTTTTGTTTTTTTTTTATTCCCAGATGCGGAATAGGCCACTTTGATCTGATACATAAGGTTAAAATGTAAAAATTTGATTTTGATTTGCGTAGTTCTACAAAAACTAAAATGATTTTTGTACATTCCAATGTATGTACATTGGGTTTGAAAGGCTTAATAATGTAAAATAAATCTTTCACTGAAAATATCTCTATAAAATTATATAGAAATATCTAGTTGTGTTTTCCAGGAGTAGTTGTTGTAAAAAATTAAACAAATGCTGAATTTGGAAACGGTAATGTCTATATAACAGATAAATTATAAGATATCTTTAAAAAAATATATTTTTTTATCCAACACTGACTCTTAAAAATCTATTAATTATTCGAGGATTTAACTGTTAAAACAATGATAAATTATGATATAATATTCATACATTCAACATTCCCGAATAACAAGTATAATAATAATTATAAGGAAAAAGTTCTTCTAATAATTTCTGCATAAATATGAGCCTTTAACAAGTCCCATAAAATTCATTAAACCATAAATTATCCACGGTTTAAAAGCAAAATGAAAAAAAAAAAAAAAAAAACGGGGCCGAGCCTAAGTAGAGAGAAACGAAGGTAAAACTTTCGTAATTCCATATTACCCGCGGGAATTAGTGCATCTTGAAGATCGCGCACCGTAACTCCACATACCGTCCATGTTTGTTCTGGTAAATTGCGTCCATTATCCCCCGACAAACAGACGATTGGGAGAGTGCCTGGACCGAGCAGTTGGCGCGGCTGGAAGCGGTTAAAGCCGTAGCGCAGAGGCCGGCGTCGATCGATGACACGAGCGCCTTCGACGAAAAGGCGCCGTCCTCGAGCAGCCACAGTCTTCATCGCTACATCGAGGTCGGATTGGTCGCCGATCGGCGCTTCCTCGACTACCACAACGGCACCAATTACCAACAGTACCTGCTCACCGTGATGAACATGGTGTCGGACTTTTATCACGACGCCAGCGTCGGCAATCAGATCGATGTCGTCGTCGTCCGAATGATTTACCTTGAGAAGGAAAAGAGCGAGGTGCAGAGCTTGCGATAGATATCGCAATAACTTTGACTCAGTTAGTTACGAGTACTGCCAGTTGAGATGTCTGTGTATACAAAATGCATACGTTTTTCTGTTTTCAAAGCTTTAATCCTGTATATGAATATATGCTTCATTCACTTTATAATTCTACAATGAAAAATAATTACAGAAGATTGAAACGTTCTTCTGGGGAAAAAACCTGAAAGTTAATCTTTCAATTTTCGCTAGATTGCTATTTAATTTTCAAATGGAAGAATATTACATTAGTTTTAATTTCTAAATCAACCTTAAATTTCTTGAAATTTTATATTCAATATAGAATGAATTTAATAGTCTTTACCGAGAAACCTATAATGAGATTAAAATCTCTCAGGAATACATTTATAGTTTTTCATTTTATGATTGTTTTCTAGGACGATTTGAGCATAAGTACTAACGGCGAAAAAACTTTAGAAAGTTTTTCTAACTGGATTTTAAAGCTTAATCCAGAAGATCCAGAGCATCCGAATCATTTTGATGTCGGTGTGCTTGTTACAAGGTAATGATTGCAACTAAATATGAATGTATAGATGTATCTTTTATATCATTCAATTTTTAGATACGATATTTGTGCCGAAGGAAATAATTGTAATCTCTTGGGCTTAGCTTATGTAGCAGCAGCCTGTGAGCGTAAGAAAGCTGCTTGTATCAATGAAGATTCGGGACTATTATTGGGCATAGTTATTGCGCATGAATTAGGTCACACGTAAGTATTATTTAACAGCATTTCAAAATAATTTCTGCATACATTTTATTCGAGACAATTAAAACCCGAAAATCATCACCCGATACTATTTCATTGCAAATATAAAATTGAAAAAACTGAATATTAATTTATTTCTAGTTATGCAAATTTATTGATAATATACGGATACATGTATCAAAATATGTTTTATACATTTTTATTTTAAATTGCTAATTTTTTCCGTAGATTAGGCTGTTCCCATGATACCAAAGAAATCAGTGGATGCACTTCTCAAGATAAAGACGAAAGCTTTTTTGTCATGTCGCCAATTGTTTTCATATACACCATAAGATGGTCTACTTGCAGTAGAAAATTTGTCACTTCTTTCCTAGAGTAATTTTTTTTATGTGCAGTTAATTTCCTTTGAAATTATAGTTATACGAGTAAAAACGTGTCTTTTTATAATTACAGAAGTGGCCTAGGTGAATGCTTAAACAATAATCCGAAAAATCCGCCAGATAAGTATAAATATCCCGATATGTTGCCTGGGGCTATGTACGGTGCCGATTTCCAGTGCAAACTTGCTTATCCTGGCTCAAAACCTTGCGAATCTAGCGAGGTAAATTGAACTATAATATACAATCATTTTTTTTTAAATTTTTTTGATAATTTTCATTGTGTTAGTAACTTAGCTGCATCGTATAATCTTATAAGTTTTCATTCAGTTTATAAATAATTAAAAATTGAAAAAGAAACTTATGGAAATGATATAAACATAGCTTAAATTACCTCGTTACAGGATGATTGCGAAGATCTCTGGTGCAATGTTGGAGGAAATTCTTGTAAATCAAAGGGAGCCCCACCAGCGGAAGGAACAAAGTGTGGTGAAAACAAGGTTGTATATATGAATGAAACTTACGCTATTGTGTTGTTCGATGTAAGGCACGCGCTATTCTAAAATTCACCAGTATCGATTTCAATTTTTCATATATGTCGAAACACGATGGATTTTCATTCCTCAATTTAGTTTAAAATATAGCCATGCGCAATCCTTTAAATCAACGAGTTAATGTCACGAGCAAATTGTATCACAGTGGTGCATTCATAAAAAATGCGTTAACGTGGGGTCGCGCGGCGACGCGGTGAACGGCGGATGGGCCGAATGGGGAAAGTTGGGCTCCTGCTCGCGCACTTGCGGCGGCGGCATTCAATTTGCAGAGAGGGAATGCAACAACCCGGTGCCGAAGAACGGCGGCAGATATTGCGTCGGGGAGCGAAAGAAGTTTGCCACCTGCAACACCAAAGTAAGCGATACCGACGCTATCTATATAGCTATGTATATGTGGGTTCTCCCGTTTCTACCGCGGAGAATATTAAATTTGATTTCCGGAAACTGCGCCCTCAACTTTATATAAAGCGCTTAATAAGATGCATTGACTTGCGCGCTACTGGAGTTTTTCCGCTACACTTTGTACTGATATTTTGAAAGCTCTGCAGTACGGCTTAAATGTTTATTCAATCGTCGAACAACAGGTTTTTAATGGTATACGAAGTCAATACATAAACGGCGTGGAGTTCGATGCGTTCACACGAGAATGTTTATTTAATGATTTTTCGACTGCTACTCTGTTTTCATTGTCATTCTCGAATGTTCGACACGCGAAAAAATGCACTTTTGCGATGTCAACGACGCCGCTCGAGCCACTTGATGCTACGAAAAACCGATGAGAACTCGTTTAGTCTCGAACTAATGAACGAGGAAGAGACAATTTTTTACCCCTGGTTTTTACCATATGGCAGTAAATAAAGCAAAAGAGAGTTTGCTGTCTCTTGCGAGACTTGAGATTTTCAAGTGCAGTCAATTAATTGTTAGCTGCTGCTTTTTTTTACCGATGACAGTATTCTCGAGAAGAGGATTTACCACACTTCTATAGAACTCCGAGTCGTGGGTAGCTTTTTACAAACCGTATACAGTCAACCATTAATCGTGCTTAATAAAACTGCAATGGTTTTGCTTACGCTCCCTTGAACCGCATCTATCAGAAAGACTTTCACACAGAGAGTCGCAGTTCGATCTGACATTGATCTTGCGGCGAACGTCGTCTTCAGAATTCAAGCGCGCTTTTATCGTTGTTGAGACTCTCTTCATAAATTGCAGCCATGCGACACAGCCAAGCCGTCCTTCCGAGCGGTTCAATGCACCGAGCATAACAAGAAATCCACTCTTCCGGGCGGTCCTCACAAGTGGCAGCCGTATCAACGCAACGATCTCGAGTCATGTGCCCTTTATTGCATCAACCAGGCGAACACGTTCATGAAGCTCAGTCCTACGGCAAAGGACGGCACACCCTGCAAAACCGGCACTTATAACATGTGCATCGGTGGCGTCTGCAGGGTAAGATTCGACGAGACTTTAAGCTCGCACAACATATTACCGCGAGTTTCCAGTGGATGTTCGTAACACTTTGTAAAGTGCTTTGTAGTAATAAATACTATAATATAATACGTTAGGGTATTTCGTTATATATGAATGGATAAGTATATAATTTCTGAGATAAGAAAGAATTTTAAGATTTATTTCTAATAAAAGTCCGTGAAATGACGCATTCTCGGTTATTAATAACTTTTATAGTGAAAGACCATTGTTGGTTGTCACGGTTAAAATTTCTTTATGACAATTAAATGTTTTTTGTATTGCTCCGAATATAAAAAATACCAACTGACATGCTGGGAAACTATAAGACGATTCTTTAAATTTAATAAACACATAAGACGAATTTACATTGCAGAAAGTCGGTTGCGATTGGGTTATCGATTCCGACTCGATTAAGGACGTTTGTAATGTTTGTAAAGGCAGTGGCACAGCGTGCACGAGAGTTGAAGGAACGTATAAGGAACCTGGAAATCCTGGTAATCCTGCATTTTCGTAAAGTTATTCTAACTAATTATAACTCATGATTACCCGAATATACTATATCAGCCACATGATGCAGGCAATATGAGAAAATATTATTCGATATAAAAATTGGCGTGTCTAGCATTGCTTTGCAAGTAATTAACAATAGTCAATCGAAATTTATTTAATTCAGTCGTTCCTTTTATTCACCAATTCTCATAATTATTTCTATAAGGCAGTGCTTTAATTTTTTTTATATCAATTAAGTTTACCTTTAAATGGTAATGATTTGTTCTTTAGAAATAATTTATCTAAATTTAATATAATGATGAAGTAGAATTTTAATTACAGTATTGGAAAAAAGTAATACTAAACATTCCACAAATACTATCCATACATCGACTGTAGTTACGAAAGCTATAGAACGTTTCGATTTTCCAAAACTATTGTTTTCATCAAATTGCATTACCTATTATTATTTAGATTATTAAATGTCATTTATAAAATTCTTTATTAGTTTTCGATAATAACATGTGTAAGAATTGCATTAATATTTGGTTTTAGTGAGCATTTTTTATGATTTCAAGAAGATACAATAAATTTCCTTGAATAACATTTAAAATATTTTCTGAGAGTCACACTGCGTATTTCCACATTACTTAAACACATTATTACAATTTTTTACAAAACTTAGAAAAGGAATGACTTAAAGAATATTTTCTTTTATTTCGTTACGTTAACTGATGTAAGCTGTTATTCTGTTGTATAAAGACTTAAGATTTTAAAAATTGTAAAAACGAATGCAAGATTTTATGACATTTAGCTATAACTAGATATTAACAGAAAAGAGATAGCGAGCAAAGAAAATATCACAAGCATAACACGACACAATATGAATTCCAGGTTACGATACTATCGTAGTAGTTCCGAAAGAAAGTACAAGTATTCTCGCATATGAGAGAGGGGCACACGAAAATACACTCGCTGTCAAACTAGCAGGGAAGAAAATTTATTGTCTTAATGGAAATCTGTAAGGACGAAGAAAATAAGATATAATAGACGCTAATTATACTGCTCTTTTAATGTAAACAATTTTTGTTTACAGAAAGGAACAGGAAAGTGGTGACTACAAATGTGCAGGTTCAACGATAGTGTATAACCATATAGAAAATGATAAGGAAGAGATTCGCATTATGGGACCAATAAAGGAAGATATTGAAATTCAAGTAATTCAAGATACACATAATTCATTCACTTTGCGTTAATCATGTAAGAGACATTTATTAGTTTTAATTATTACATTCACTTAATGGAATTATCAACTTTTCTTCCGAGTTACATATGTATCGTACTTTATCCCCATCTCAACCACTTTTTCACTTAGAAAGCGGGATCAACGGAAATATTTTATATTTTTCATAAATATTAAATATTCAAATGTATTATTTAAAAGATATTTGGCTAAATTTATATGGCATTCACTTTTCTTGCAATTCTAATTAAAATGCAATAGAAAAGAAAAATTTGTTAATAAGAGGGTATTATACATCCACTGAGCGAGCGAGACAGAGAGAGAGAAAAGATGCGTTGCTACGTTTTCGCACTCAACGTCATCTTACGTGGCACAATCCCTATCGGCGTACAGTTTTCGACCCACTGGTGCAATTGTATCGCAGAAAAAGAAAAACCGAGAATAAGCCCAAATTTTCGCCCCGCTTTTCAGGGAGAAAAGTGGCCATTACTGTTGAGATGGGAATTAGGGAATAAGAAATTATACTTTAAGTATTTAAGAAACTTCATAACGTAATTCTTATTTTGAATCTTAATTAATTTAATTTATTAAAAAATATCACGCTCTAGTATGTGTTCTACAAGGCATCCAACCCGGGGGTCCATTATGAATATTACACAAACGTACCAGACAAATCCTACACTCCAAAATATTCGTGGGACTTCATAGAATGGAATGACTGCGATGTAAAATGCGGCGGTGGAACAAAGGTTGTAAACTAGATTTGTAATTATTAAAAGGGAAATTTTTATTCAATATAATGTGTTCTATTTCTAGAAATAGTATTCGGCATTCCAGCAAATGATATATATGCTGACTACGTCAGTAATATTCTTGTATACTTATAGATTTCTGAAGCAAGTTGTGTCGAGGCAAGAGCAGGGAAAGTAGTGGCTAAGTTTTGCAAAGGAATGCCAAAACCGCCTCCAAAAAGTCAATTATGCAACGAAGCTCAGTGTCCTGCAAAGTTAGTAATTTTTCAAATCGTATTAAAATATTAACACTAGACTCATAAAAAAAAATACCACAAATCAATGAGCTCCCCAAAACATTCCGTATAAACTAATGAAAACTATATACTCGGGCAGATGGCGCGTAAGTCAATGGAGTCGTTGCAGCGGATGCGGCGGGAAATCTGGCAAGATGCGCCGTAAGGTACAATGCGTACGACCAGGTCCGAAACCCGGCGACGATTACGTACAAGCGGACTTAGCGGCCTGCAAAGGTAAACCACCAGATCAAACGCAGAAATGCACCGGCACCGAGCCCTGCCGTAAAATTTGTCCACCGAAAACTGCACGTAATGCTGAGATATCCGTGGCGCGAGCGATGGCACCGGAGGACAGGGTCAAAATGATCGACGAACTCGTCGACTACGGTCTGGCTCGGTATCTCGAGAGATCGAGGGGTGTACCGATTTCCCAGGATTTCAAGCCTGCGAGCGATGTGAGCGGAGCCAGTGTGAGTTTCGAACGACTGCTTCGCGATTGGGTTGGAGAGGAGGCAAACAAGGTAATTTTGAACGACTGAAGTTTGTACACGTGGGATAATTTATCGATAATATAATTCGTGTATGGTTAATTATGCTTTTAACGTACCCACGCTTAAGAAATATGGGCGTGTTTCTAGTTTCGATGTAGCTCGCGATAGTGCTTAATCTGGAATTAGAATCGAGACTCATAACTATGTATACTAGCTGACAGTGCTTTGAGTGCGGAGATGATGTAACTTTCGAACTTCTGGATCGTAAAATCAGCTGCAATATATTGAAGCTATAAAAAGAAATAATATCGAGCCTAAATTGACCAATCCATAATAAGATCAATGTTATTTTATCAGCAATTAATCTTTTATAGAAGGATGAATTGCTTAAAACGTTAGATATTTTTCAAAAAACTTAATTGTAATAGATGGCTACGTATAGATTATCAATGCTAATTTGAAAACTTTGAAGTTATATATCGCTTGCAAAATATATCGTATCTTATATTTTCAACTCACTATTTTCACTTATTAAAGATATTTTACAATTCGGACTGTAGGACATATTTGACTATACTATGCCTCTGATCCACTTTACTTGTGTTCAATGGTATAATCTCATTGATGCACATGCTTACATGGACGATGTGATAATTAAGAGGCTCAGAATTAATAGATACTCGCCTTTTCGACATTTAAACCCGTGAAATCGGAACTTTTACAGAAAAATATAGTACGAAGCATTTATTAGATAAACTATACAAATGTTTCTAAGTGCACATAGTTTATTAAGATTCCGCGTTAAAGACGAATTTACTTATCAGCGCTGGCATTTTTCTTTCTTTGATTTTTTTATAAAATCAATCTTTTAGATATATTCTTCGGCTGCTAAATATTAGTATTTTTTAAAGAATATTTGTTACACTTTGAAAAATTACAGGGAAAGAATAAATGAATAAACAAAATTCAAACAAATACACCAAAAGTGTCTACTTTAATCTATAGCATATTACGTTTTCACGTTTTCGGCTTGGTAAATTCATTAATTCTGAATTTTATCGAACGAATTCTCAAAAATACTGATAATAGTGCTGGCACATATTTCCAGATTTTCGCGTATATTGGTGCATGCATTGGTAAAGTTATTTTAGCAAGCGTATAGTCCCCGCGAAATTCGATGGCTCTCGTTTCTGTGTAATCCCATTTACACAGCACTCTGCTAAAATAAATGATAATTTTGTGAAGCACGGTGTAAATGGATAATTGAATTAAAATTAAAGTAATAAAAATCTGTCTAATTTTCAAAATACACTGGAATTTTTAAAAATATATTTAATTTTTACAAAATGGCAATAAATTGAAGATTATTTACTCATGGGAATGCATTTTGTTGATTTTGATTTTATTGCACGAATTGCATGATGCCTGTACAAATGTTATCAAAATATTTTAATAAAAGTATTACTACTTCCAAAAAGCATGCAGAGTAATATTAGAATTAAAGAACAAAAACTATTATTTTCCGTATATACCGCAATCACAAATAATCTGATAAAAATTGTGTAAAGATAGCCGAGTTCAGTCACACGTTAAGTAATTCATTGCACAATCTAGATTTTAGCAATGAATTACTTACAAATATTTGAACTAAAATGCTGTGCTAGCAGGATAGTAATGGCATTTTTTTATTTCTTCATGTTTATCATTTTATAACGTTATGTTTGTACACGCTAAGTTGATAATAACGAGTTCATCCAGTTACTACCTATGAAAGTAATATGTATTATTCACTACCTACTATTCTTGAATTATTACACGCATAAAAGAAGTCAGAATCTGCCACCATTGATCCAATTTACATATAAAAATTTCAGAGCTCGTCATTGTCGGTACAAAAATGATCGGTAAACTTTCACTGTACAAGATTCCCGTGAGTGTGCGTAAATACTAGAATACCCGAAGTATCCCCCTTGACGTCAAATGAATACTTTATTTCCCTCGAAAATAGGAGAAAAAGCGTACGTGTCGGCAGAGCGACAGTAACAGTGGCAGTGGTATACATTGACCGTCCCGGTGCTGGTAGCCTCGTCATCGACTCAATTCCCAGCTTGGAGATCGCAGTTTACGAGGCACCGCTGCAGCTGAACAGCAGCACCAGTAGCAACAGCAGTTCGAGCTCAAAGAAACGGCTTGGCGACCCGTCGAGCGTCGCGACGCGTCGGACAAGCAGAGCAATAAGGTGTACAGGAGCAGTAGCGAGCTGGCGATTAAGCGGAGACCGCGGCGCGATTGCTGGTTCAGCTGACGTGCAACCCAACTCGATCCCCCGGACAACGTAGTATAGGAGATCGATCGCGGGAAAAACGACACCACCGCAGAGAGAGAGAGAGAGAGAGAGAGAGAGAGAGAGAGAGAGCTGAAAAATTCATGCATCTCGCTTTTTGTGCGGCTGCTGCTGGGCCCCGCGCGTCTCGAATGTTCCCAGCTATTGATTCCTCTCATCTATTCTTACTGGCTTTTCTTTAGACTAAGTTTCCGCGCGCGTGTTATGTTACTATTTGTCTATATCTAAGCCTTTTGTCTATGTCTATACCGTTAACTAGATTTCTTAATTTGAGCGTTTAAATTTGTTTTTGACCTACTTTGTTTCGTATATAATAAATGCTCTGTATATATAACTCGCTCAGAGAAATAGAAGAAGATTTTTCTGCGTAGAAAAACGCACGATTTACGTGTCAAAGAAGATGACAAATGTTTGGCTTGTTCTCCGATTAGCGTGGGCCAACGTTAATTAGTGGAACGTATACCCACCTTTCAATACATCCTTTACCCGGGATTATCCTTAATACAAATACGTGTACAGCATATTGCCGGCGAAGAACATGATCCCATCCGGACGCAATACCCCCTCGGAGAATGACATTTCGTTCGCTGCCAGTGGTATATATGCTATTTCCTTCAGACCTACTGGCGTTTGGAAATGCTTCTCTGCCCGATGGCTGCTGCTGTGCTGCTGTTTACACATTCTCATCCGGACGCAATGCTGATGTTGCAGACAACTACGGTATACTGGCTGCTGGTCCTATATTCTTGATAAAAACAGTCATGTTTTTACACTGACCGAAGATTATACGGGAAGTTGAAATTTAAACAACCCAAGTTTTTATTGGGTCATGTAGAGTTTCAAATATTAGTAGTATTATTATTTGTGAAATCATTTGTTAAGTATAGATATTAGATATTCATATTTATTTCTACACCTTACATTTTTCATTAATTTAATTTGTTCTGTAAGGAAAGACCGATGTTAAAAAATAGAATCACGTTAATGGATTTCGGATGTATGTATTTTACGGTTACTGATTTTACTTTAATTTTATTGACAAGAGATGTAAATGGAAAAGTTAAAAGCAACAGTTAAAAGGGACAATAATAGCCCCGAGGTTACAAAGCGCTGCATCAAAAAAAGCATAGAAAAACCGCCTAGCTTTATTTCAAAGCTGAACAAACGAGACTCGTTCAATAGAAAAGCTCATGCGTGGAGAGAAGTATGAAGGTCATTTTCGAACCTAATCACTTAAGCGAAAGCGCGCCAACCGCCAAAAACTACAAAAGCCAGTCTAACAGATAAACAAGCCGAGGCAATTCTCAAACAGTGCCTTTCTCATCGCATAACGATGGATGGTAGGGAGTTATCAAGAAGCCTCACACTGTGGCGCGACTGGTGCTGTAATACTTGCGGCACGTCGACGAGGACAATAATATCGCGCGAATTTCCCAAAGGATTCGAGCTGCTGCACCGCAAGCGCTCGGCTCGCGCGTGCGACGTACGGACTTTGTACTCTCTCTCTCTCTCTCTCTCTCTCTCTCTCTCTCTCTTCCTCTCTCTCTCATTGAGGGTTGAACATTCCGGGGTATATATTCAAATGATGCGGAGCGAAGCTCCAGTTCGCCCGTATTTCTAAGTAGTTTCCCACCATACTCTGTGGTCGAGAGTCCATTTGGTGTGTTTTTTGCGCTACTGACAAATGCCCGCTCGCGAGCCGCGACATTTTAATATAATGCGAGAGAGAGAGAGAGAGAGAGAGAGAGAGAGAGAGAGAGCACTTTATAGGGCGTTAATTTTCGCGAATTCTTGCGCAGCTTTGGCGCCCCGCGAGTTTTCACTCTGATAAAAATATTGACAGCGGCCAGAGATAGAGAAAGAGAGAGAGTGAGGGAGAGAGGGAGAGAGAGCGCTATTAGGACCAACAGCGCGAGCTGGAGCTGGGTCGTTGGCGCTTTTCGTCGCGGTGCGACTTATAGTCTCGTAGTTGTAGTATTTATAAATATAAATTGTGATTGGTGGATGAAAATAAATTTTGTCCTTTTGAATGTTGTTGCTGTTCATATTTGGGTTTTAATGATGATTGCTTATAATGTATTTCCCATCATCCAATTACGCAATTATGTCATTATTTTTATTCTCCAATTCATAGCACTTATTTGGCCCAACCTCGAAAGGATCGTTTTTCTCTTGTACAAATATAGTGTGTACATAAAATAACAGCTATAACAAATTTGACTTCCAAATTTAGGTAGATAAACGAAAATGATTTTCTAGGCATTAGGGTAGAGTGAAGAAATCAGGGTCAGATTTCTTGAATATCGTATATTTTTATTCATAACATTTTTAATTGATATAGTATCAATATTTTGTTAGCTCGAAGTATCAGCTATAGATATAGGGGAAGCTTGGACACGAACAAACACTTACGGAAAAAGGTTAAAAAAACATATGATAAAGCACAAAATAAGTTAAGTTATAATTGAATTTTCTGTTAATGTACAAAATGCTTCTATAAAATTGAAGCTTCGAATTATTTTTATAATTCACTATGAAACACTTTCGAAGAACCATCCGAATCGGATCAGGCCCTGATGGCCCCCGAAATTAAGTTGACAATTGTTTTAGAACCGTTTTGAAATGACCTACCTAATTGATCGCGTATTATTTTAATTTGCCGCATTAGCCTTTCGAAATAATTAACTACAGAATACAAAAAAAATGCGTGCTAGCCCCCGAAAGCCAATTGTATTATTCTAAATTATAATTAAAATAGGATAATGGTTCCGGGCTTAAAACAACCCTAATATTAATATTCATATTAAATAATATAATTAATATTAATATTAATATTAATATAGATTAATACTAATAATAATTTAATATAATTAGCAGCATTAATATTAATAATACTATTTATTTATTTATTAATACATCATCCTGCACCTGTCAGCTTAGGACTTCTTATGCTTGCAATACATGTTTCAACGCATTTTACAATATTTACATTCCTTACTTTATTCTTCATTCAATTTTTGTTTTTCTTAACCTTATTATTTCTTTTAATACAGATAATCCCCTAGCACCTTCATTTAATATTTCCGTCACCTCCACCTCCTTTTCTAATCCTTTCTTATATTCTTTCAGAACATGTTCCATTGTTTCCTACTCATTCATACATACTCTACATACTTTATCGCATTCACTCTTCCAATATTCATTTACTCTTTCCTCATTTCCTACCCTAAATCTTGCTATAATACTTCTTTCCCACCCTTTTAGATCTTTGGTTAAGTATTCGAGAGCATTTTCAATCATTATTGTCTTATACCTAACGCAACTTTTCGATATATCTATTTTCGCTTTCCTACTTTCTATATCTTTCTCTTTCCATCTAATAAACAATTCTTCCACTATTTGACCACCCACCCTTCTTATACTTTCTCTTTCATTTTTTTTCTAGCAACATTTTTCCAACACATTTTTCTATCTGTCTCCCATTTTCCTTGACTTTCCACCTTTTTTTCTTTCTCTATTTCATCCAAACACTTTTTAACCAATTCGTTATCCGACACTCTCGCTTTTTCTTCATACGTAACTGCCCTTTTAATCTCTTTTAGGCTAGTTGAAATTTCTTTTGTTTCTTCTAACACTAAATCGACGATTCTTACGAAGACTAACACGTTTAAATTTTCTAACGAAGACTAACACTTTGTAATATTTCGGCGCGAAGACTATACGATTCAAATTTCGCCGCGAAGACTAGTATGATTCGTATTTCGCCGCGAAGACTAGCACGATTCGTATTTCGCCGCGAAAACTAGCACAGTTCATATTTCGCCGCGAAGACTAGCACGTTTCGTATTTCGCCGCGAAGACTAGCACGATTCGTATTTAGCCGCGAAGACTAGTACGATTCAATTTTGATCGCGAAATCAAAATTGAATCAAAAAGCGAAAAAATGATCGATATATACCATAAAACTGTATAGCTATAGATCATATACTTCAGTAGCCTCTAAATAGGCACTTCATGTTATTTGTTTATAAAGTTATATCCTAGAGTTTACGCTGAATCCGTACTTTGGAGACTGTCTCATACTCTCCTTGTTCACTAATTTCTTACTAGCATGAAAGACAGAAATATATGCTATAAAAATTATTCTAATCACTTTACTTAATTTACAAATAAATTCCATTCATGGTGATTAGTAATTTGAGTTAATAATTTGACATTATCCTTTTGAATTATTTAAGTATACTTAATTGTAAAAAAGCTGATTCTTACGCAAAACGGAGTATCATAAAGACAGAAAACATTCGTCTAATATGAGTCATTTAGGAAAAATAAAGTGAAAGAATGTTTAGAATATTTCATTTGTTTTAATAACTAAAAAAAATTAAAGACTTAATGACTAATCTTAAATATACTTATGATGATTAATATATTACTTAAATGATTAGTGTTGCAGAAAATCAATACGATTGCTAATATTTACGTGCCGACGTAGATATTAATTATTGAAATTAAATAATACACGTGTATATATACTGCATTATTTGTTTAAAATATTTGTATAAAAATAGCAATGTTCGTTTGGTATCATTTTCTTATGAAGCATCGCTCGCAAATTCTTCTTTTTTCTATCTGAAACTTCGATTTTTTTATCGTAAGCTTCCTTCAAATTAAACTCGAAAACTTCACGAACGTCGCTCCCTTTTTTAAAAATTTTTAATTTCTTACTGCTCTCCGCAAAATCGTATTTCACTTTCACATAATCTTTATCTGATTTTACACTTCACTGGAACCCAGTTAAACACCCTTGATAAATCGGCAAAATCTAAAATATGGGCCTGTTCAATTTCTTCAATGTTGTATGGATTATTAATTTCGGCCGACTGCATTATGTTGCACCATTGTTTTCGTGTGAAAATCGATTGATTTTTCGATCTGCGTTCAATGAGTGCGAGCATTGAATCACCGTCGCTTTGTGTGTGTCCCACCTCAAGAAATCTATATAAATAAAGGAATATAATGAATTATAAATTAATTAAAAATAACTTTCTTGAAGTGACGCTGTAACATCCTAGGAAAAATTAAAAATACAGTGCTTCCGATAGTATAAACTCACATCTTTCAAATGCTGGTGCCAAAACGTTAAATTAAAAAAGTTATTGCTTGTTTTTCGGGAAAAATGCGTGAGTATTTGAACTTTTTTTTTCAAAAATTCGATATTTTTATTTTGGCAAAGTCTTAGGTGCATATTATTTACATCAAAGATGATGGAAACATCTCCTCTTTGAAACCTCGTCAAATTTTTTTTTATTCTATTCATTACAAGCCAAGATATTGCACTTCAAATATTGAGAATAATGTTAATTGCCTAAAACAATTATTTAATAACAATTGCCGTAATTTTAAAAAACATAAAACGTCATATCTCAGTTCCAGTTCGTCGGAATCCAATTTTTTTTTTTAATATTCACAGGACTCGTGTTTCGCGCTCGAATTCAGATTATCATCGCGAGCCATACTCGTCATGAACTCATCTCATGTTAGTGGTTGGCAGTATCAGACTTCGGAACTCGAATAGAATTATAAATAACAGCAACCCTACACAATATATTCATTTTCATGATATACACTCTGTATGAGTACTCTTCGCTGTTCGTGATAATGTAATATAATATAATATAATATTGAAAATTGAGCGGAAAAAGTATGAAAAGTATAAACGTCGCAACTATACTCCTCCGGCTTCCCGTTAAAGTCGATTAATAAAGGAAAAGAATCCCCATTAAAATCGATAAATAGTTGCGATTTTAAGTATAAAAATTAATGTTAAAGTCGATAAAAACTTACAACTATAATAGTTAAAATGACCATTAAAGTCGATTAAATCAATGGATTTTTTTATCGATTTCAATCGACTTAAATAAATTGTTTTTAATCGGTTTCTATCAACTATTTTTTTTTGATCGATTTTAAGTGTAAAATATGATATTAACATGTAAATTTTAAGTGGATTAAAATTTTTTTTATCAACTTTAATCGACTTTTTTTAGCAGGGATCACATGGCTGATACAATGGTTATTTTACTATCTGCAGTGGAATGAAATTGACGGAATCCAATTTTGGTGCGGAAAGATTAACTTGTTAGATTCTAGAAACCATTTGAGCCTTTTATTAAGTATTTTTTCTATTAATTTGCACAGCACAAGTAAGAGATATAGGCCTGTAGCTGTCTTTTAGATGCAGGTTTTTCCCAGGCTTGGTATTTGAGATTACAGTTGCTTCTCTCAATTTGTTAGGAAAGATATTCTTTAACCATATGCTATTAAAGATTTCGAGTAGTTAGAAGGTAATTTTTTTAAGAATATGTTTGGGATATTATCTGATGTTATCTGACTTTTGTATAAAAAATTTTTAAATTCCCACCCGGCTTACACATAAAAATTTTCTAAGACTTACATGAGATCTCAGGTGAGAATCTCATGTAAAAAAATTTTAAAGTCCTACTTTCGGTTTAGCAACTAAGTCGAAACCGACTTTTATATAAAAAAATTTCAAAGTCCCAACCGGTTTCATTTGAACAATATTTCATTGTGAATAATTAATTCTAGGTTATTAGTTTAAAAAAAAATTTCTAAGACTTACTTGAGATCTCAGGTGAGAATCTCATGTAAAAACTTTAACGTTGATCGTTACATGAGATTTATCAGCAGGGTAGACCATCTTAAAGCAACAAATTAGCAACAAAATACGCCACCTATAAAGTTTCAATACCTAAAATATGTTAGAAGTTAGAGACATGGCTATGCTAGCGTAAGTCTTACATTAGCGTATCCATTGTATCTCGATAACGGCTGGAGCAACAAAATCAATTTTTGCGTAACAAATTAGCAACAAATTAGCAACAAAATATACAGTAGGTTAGGTTTTGGGGAAATGAAGTGGTTATACTAGCGCAATATACATTTATTTTTGGTGCTGAGTAAAGAATAAGGGGTCTATTGGACGATCACATTTTTAATACATTTAGATAGAAGAAATTTATATAAACTAAACCCTAAGATATTACCTTAAGTCCAGCGCTCTCGAGTTTAGAATTTTAAAGGGATAAAAAGATTATTATTGTCGTTATTATAAATAAATAACATAAGCCCTTTACTATTATTTGTTACTGTAAAATATTTATAATTAATTATAAGGAAATAGTAATGTAAATTCTTGGTAGCTAAGGCTCATTTTAAATTTATTATTTGTTTGCTTGGTAGTGGTGTAGAAGTTAAGCTCATTTTTAATTTATTATTTTTTTTATAATAGTCATTTATTTAAGAATATTTTTATCGAAAAAAATTCCTACCTTGGAAGCATCGCGTTAATTCATTTATAATGTATCTAATTGAATATAAAATATGAAAATCAGAGAACTATTTTGTGACGTTAAAATGTTCAATTCGAGAGAAAAAAAATTGTGCCCAAGAGTCCTATTTGCAAAAGGTAGAATTATATATGAGAATAAAATTCATACTTTCTTTAGTTAACCCAATTACAATAATTTATTCTATGCACATTGTTTATAGCAAAGTATAAATTGCAAAGTGTAAAAAAGTGTAAAGTATGAATTAATTTATTCTGCTGCAGATATATGTTAAATATAAAGAAATATGATATTCCTGGCGATATTAAAAAATTTAAAGAAAAAATAAATTGACTTTGCTGAGATTCAAACCGGAACCCCACAAAAAGTTACAGTCGTAAAAGTAACGCCTTAGCCCACACGACTAATCGTATAATTACGGAAGATACAGACTAAAACTAGTACTCGCTTTTTGACCTGAACGACGTAAAATTAGTTTAAATATATATATAAACATTAAGAAATATTACTTATGTCGACTGTACTCTACTATAAACTGACAAAGATTTTTCTATTGGACTTACAGTCTGATCAATATTCAGTCCCTGAGGAGGAGTCGGAGCGGGCTCGAAGCGTAGGGCGTTTGGGTGGTGAGCGGTGATCAGATTGTCCTTTACTAATATATATTTTTTTCAGAGTTAAATATAAGTTTATTTCAGAAGCAGTCCCTGAATAGGAGCCGGAGCGGGTTCGAAACGTAGGGCATTTGGGTGGTGGGGGGTGATCAGATTGTCCTTTACTAATATATGTTTTTTCAGGGTTAAATATAAGTTTATTTCAGATTCTGCGTGGGTGATTATAAACAATGATTATTAGAAAGAGAATCAATTTAATGAATATGATCTCATAAAATATTACCAAATAAAAGAGGTGTGA
>UELV01167443.1:0-24034 GCA_900490015.1 Megastigmus stigmatizans | reverse complement strand
ATAATATTAATTATAATAATTATAACTCGGACGAGACTATACGTTACAAATTACCTCGTAACAAATGTCGTCACCGTAAACGCGACTCGTTATACAAGAGATGACACGGAGTATTTTTTTTTATAGGAGGTTGAGCTTCGCAAATACATACCTTGCAAGCGGAACTACGCATACTCGATTACATTCTTTTATACATTTTTTGTCATTTTTTTAATCTTTATTTTTTCGTATTGTGTCTTGCACTTTTGCACAGCGCAGCAGGCAAAGAGAACACCGAAAAAAAACTATTCACTTCTCTTTGAATAAATTTCACGTGACAGAATAATAATAACGCGTTGAAACATTACTTACAAATATTACTTTTTACTCTCTCAGCTCAACTGTTCATTGTGCAATAGTCAAGCGTCGTCAAGAGTCGAATCGTTACTTAGTTACCTTTTTTTCTTCAACCATTTTCATTTTTTATCTACAAATTTGCAATATAATAGGTATTTGGTACAATGAATTGAGTTGCCATCTTGTCTGCATTACAATGAATTGAGTTGCCATTTTGTCTGTATATATCCGGTTCTGTTATTTTTCCCTATCGTCATTTTAACAATAAGAAGAATCTACGCGTAAAGAATCTGTCAACTAGTGACCATTACTTACTCATTCTCCCTGTCATACTTTTTTTCAGCGATAGATATTATGGTCCTATATGAACTATAACTGCGTAATCTCTTTCTCTCTCACGCTCGCTCTATTTTTCTCTTCGCCTCTCCTATTTTATTAATTATTCTTCTCTCTCTCTCTCTCTCTCTCTCTCACTCTCCCCGAATCTTAGAATAGAAAAGTCGTCGTCGCGAACGGTGCTGCTGGGAGGATTGGCTGTTCTTACATGGCGCTGTAGAGAGGTGACGTTGAATCTCACATGCCATACGTCTGGTAGGCCGCAGCTGCAGGGGGCGGCGCTCCATAAACTCCCTGTGCTGGCGCTCCGTAAACGCCCTGAGGTGCATAGCCCGGCGCCATCATTCCTGGTCCAGCCGTCAGCATCAATTGCGGCTCAGCTGCAATTTTATGCAATTTATTTATTTGCTTATTCTATATTATTTTTCCTATTCAAAAATTAAATTTGGCTTATCATATTCATCATTTCAAGCTTGAAATAATAGTTAAAGTATTTTACTCACGCATGATCATAGATTTATGTTCTTGGTGATCAGTCTCTTCGATGCGGCGACTCTCAGCTTCCTCTAACTTATCGACCTAAAAACAGAATTATTATGCATTATTTTGGTACTTGTAGATCAGATGGCTAATCAGGGGCATTAAAACTTTACCTTCGATATATATTCGCGAGATACTTGAATAAGATAAGGCATTGCAAAGTGCATAATTTGATGTCTCCACGCAAGCTCCAAAATGACATCGGGGTGTAGCAGATCGTAGCAGTGAAATAGGCAAGAGGCAAAACAGTCCTTGGACCCTCTTTCCAGGAACCATTCCAATAATTCTTCAGCCACTTCATGATTATGAGATTCCGCAGCGTACTCCATTGCGTCTCTGTAATATGAGTAAATTAAAAACATTAAGTTGGTTGCATTGACCGTAGAAGTTTAGTTCTGTACAAAAATTTTGTTGTCGTTCATTCTAAAACTGTAGCTTAAAAGTTATTTAAAAATAAATTAAACACTATATTTCCTTAATACATGTTGTTAATCAACAGGGAAAAATTAAATTATTGCAGTACTAACCTGAAGAGTCTGTCCTTTTTACAAAGTTCAACCGATTGCTTCCACCTGTTGTTGCCTTTGTAGAGATACGCGGCAATTCTTCTGAACTCGATGAGCTCGTGTTTTTCCAACTGTTGCGCCAGCGCAATGTTGTCGAAGTTGTCAAAGGCGTCGATCGAGGTCCTCAGACCCTGATAATCCTCCTCATCAATGAGCAAACCGTTTAGTGCTTCGTTTATTGCCTTGTTATTTAATGCTTGCACAGATCTCAAATACGGCTTGACCAGCTGAAGATGATTGGTGCGAGTGAAGTAAGCGACGGATCTCGTATGATCCATACGGGGTGCCAGCACCAGCAATATGTCATTAAGCAGTAAGGGCTTGAACTCAACGTAGAACTGAATAGCTTTGTAATAGAGCTCAACATTTGCGACCTTGGTAATGACGTCTTTAAAGTGGCCCTCACGCCATGCCTCGGTTGGATGCTGCATCATTGCGAGAACGGCGTTGTCGTATTCCTCGTACTTGTCGTATAGGAAGACAAGCTCAGCCCATAAATGAGCTGATTCTGCAGCGCGTAAAACCTGCGGAAGTATGATGAAATTCAATTGATAATCGGTAAACCTTTTACAAAAAAATCCGATATTTTTTTTTATTTTCACTAACATCTGTATTTCAATGTTAAATAATTAATTTCGTAAATTGCTGTTATGTTTATGTTTATTTAAGTATTTGTAGATTGTATATTCTTGATGGAAACAAAACAAGTTATACCAGTTATCAATTACTCTGACACGATGTCACAATCTATAAATGAGCTGCGACAATAAAATATAGTATTATGATTTAATGACTTTTCTTATAATCGATTTGTCTAGCGAAGGAAAGCTGTAACATTTATAAGGAACATCATTTAAAATCTATCCACTGTATAAAACTAAAACTATTATCTGCAGATTTTTGCTCTCAAATATTATAATTAATTTACACATAATATTAAGGTGAAAATTTCAATGTTTTTTACAATAAATGAATGAAATGTTTTCATATTTAAACAAACTGAAATTATTTAAAAAAGTTTAAATATATATTCACTATATCATCTTCAGGATTTTATTAGTCAAGTATAGTATTAGCTATAAGTTAATTTTTTAATTATAAAAAAAATAACCACCTACCTTGGGAATATTAACGCGCGACCAGAAGAGTTCAAGGTGCTCCCTCATCCTCTGGGGCTTGTATTTGCTATACAGTATAGCCAGCTCGGTGAACATACCCATATGTGCTCTCTCGAGTCCTAAGGCCGCTTCTAATAGATTAATAAGCTCTTCAAAGTGTCCCCTGTCCTGATAATAATTGATGAGATCTTCAAGTTCGTCAGCATGGACGACGATATGCAGTCCGCACATCTGGGCAAGTCTAAACTCTCCACTGTCAACGCAGGCAAAGCAAACCTCCTTCCATGTACGCGTCGAGTTGGCTTTTCTTGCACTGTCGACCGCACCCTGGAATTCCTTCAGATGTACCAAAGTGATGGCTAGCCGGGCAAAGTTGGATACGTTGTTGTAGAGCAGCTTGGCGGCTTCAAACATTTTGTCGTCGAAACAGCGATCGCCGATCTTTTGTATGTCGGCGTGATTCGGACCAGAGATAAACTCCTCGAGATCGGCGAGCCGATTTGTACGGGCGTATGCGTAAATGAGCTCGGATTCGATAAAGGACTCACGCGCCTTCTTACGGGCCATCTGCAGATAACGCACCAGGTCCTCCCAGTGTGAAGTGCGATGTGCCGTTTCGACCACATCCACATAAGCTGATGGATCGTCAGCTTTGATGAAACTGTCAATTGCTTCTTTTACCATACCCTGCTGCAGTTGAGCACGTGCTATTAGATAGAACAAAAATGTCTATTTAGTTTTCACTATTACAAAAAAAAAATTAAAAAAAAACAAAAGGATATATATGAAAAAGCAGTCATTTCATAAAATTGTAAATGTATATAGTGATTATCTAACGTTAATTCAAATTTTTATTTATTTAAAATTTTGCTAACTTACCTAACTGAGACCAAACAGCTGGCTCGTTACATCTCTCAGCGAATTCATAAGCCCTGTCCAGATTATTAACCTGTTCAATCAATACCTGGATGGCCGAGGTGTTGACATCAAACTTCTTAAAGATCGCAAAGGCCTCCTCGTAAAGTTCGTTATTAATAGCAATATTGGCGATATCAGGCGCATCGTAATTGTCCAAACGATTGATGTACTCCATAACTCGAGTGCGGTCAGCCTTAATAGCCGTCAAAATCAGAAGATTTTGCAAATTACGATGATCACTGAACACACTACTGTCCAGCACAATCTTTTCTAGCAGCTCGATTAGCTCATTAGGTAAGTCAGCTGTCATGAAAGCCTTCACTGTAACGGATATGTCCTCGGGATCTTGAGTTTCGGACAGTGCAGTCTGTACAACCTGATCGATAAGGGGCCTCTTGTAAGGGTTGTTTTCATGTAGTACTTCAGCCCAGAGATCAGGATCACGCCTTCGTACCAGGTATCTTGCCTCGCTCTTAAACAAACTATTTTCGTTACAGACGCTAATCAATTCTCTATCACACTGTCCTCGTTCGTAAGCGATACAGGCGAGATGAGGATCCCGCTTTTCGCAGTATTTTCCAACTACACGACTGTCGTAGAACTGATTCTCCTTTAGGAAGCGCTCAGGATTGTTATTGCTATCAATGTAAATTTTAGCCAAAGCATTGTGGGTCGCTGGTTCGACACAGCCTTCGTGAACTCGAGACTCTAGCCACGGTAGCAGAAGTTTCAACCGATTACGCTTTTCCACCTCTTCGACCAGCTCGTCTGTAGAGAACTGGCCACGCACAACAAGTATCAGGTTTTTGATTATGTCCTCGGAACAATCAACATCGAGGAGACCGCCTATAACAACCGGTAGACGCGATGGATTAACTTTTTGTACATAGATCTCAATGTACTTCTGGAGATTATTGCGATAGAGGTAAAGCACAAGATCGTGTACGAAATCGAAGCGATCGCAGACGATTATGAGGGGCAACTGGTCGGACAGCTTGGCTTCCTTGAGGAAATTCTTGACGCGTTCTGGGTTATAGCAGTTGCTCTCGCGACAGATACGCTCGACTTCCTTGATCTGGCCGGTCTTGCAAGCAGCCTGGATGTACTTGAAGTGAACCTCTTGATCTTGACTGAAGTTAACAATGGAACCAAGGAAGTAGAACAGGCCTTCATAAGATTTAAAGCTCTCAAAGAGATCAATGAGTGCTTTGGTGGTCAACTGCTCATGATATTTAGTAGCGATCTGCACGCAGATCTGGAGATTCGTTCGCATGTTAGCGGTGAGCATGGCCTTCAGGCATTCAAGTGAGTCCTCGACCGACAGTGTACCAAAGAAACCAACCAGCCAGTCGGGTGACAGTAGGTGCGTGTGTACAACGGCACGCTTAATGTCATATAGATCGGTGTAGTGCTCAAGGGCACGTTGTAAGAGACCTGCCTTCTCGCAGAGCTGGGCAACGTGTGCGCGATCATAATGTGTAAACATCTGATTGCCAAGAATAGCATCAGCCACCTACAATGAAAAATTCGAATTATTTTATTAGAATTCTTGAGAAAATCTACCTAAAGAATGCGCTAACAATAAATGTTTTCATAAATTACCTGAGGCGCGGACATGAGATTCATTTCGAGTAGTCTTGTTTGTAGTGCTCCCTCGCTAGGTCTATTATTCTTTAAGGCATCCAGTAGGAATGCTGTGCACTGTTGTACCATATTCTGCTCCATAAATATATCCACGATCTGATTAATATCGGCGAGTGGCTCATCGTCCTGTACAAGCATCTGAGCGAACAGTACACCTTGATCCGGATTGATTCTCATAACGTTTCTAAGCAGGAATATATAATCTGGTGTGTAAGACACTTTCTTTGCGTATAGTACAATTTTTTGGAATTGTCCTGTCTCGGCAAAGCATTGTATCACTTTGTTGGGCACGTTAGCTCTGAGATAGACGCTTAACGCTAAGGTTGGATCGACCTGCTTAACGAGATCGCCAAGCTCTTCACTGCACTCCAGTTTGTCTTCCTTGAGCCACTTTTCGAGCAGCTGCTTGCGTCCTTGCACAAGAACGGGACGACAGAGTTCTAGAGATTCGTATTTATTCAGCTGACCTTGATCAAGAAGGATACCGAAGTACTGAAGTAGAGGCGATGTCTGTCCTTGCGTAGTTGGTACCTGCTGGAACTTCTGAATTGTACCGGGTGTACGCAGAATACCTACAAAATATTACAAGTTTTAATTCATACCAATTACTTGAGTTATTGTGCAGTATGAATTTATCACTCTTTAGAGTCGCATCTATACCTTTAGGTGCATTAGCTGCAACTTTAGCTGCCTCGGCGTATTGTCCGTTTTGGAAGAGCATATTGAACTTGCGCACGAATAGATCCTCAGCTCCTGAGAGATTATTACGCACGGCCATGCGAAGCGCGAGCTCTGGATTTTGCAGCACGCCGTTTATGTACGGTATGATGTTCTCCTCGTCAACGGACACGGACAACACTTGGCCCTTGCGATTGACGCCGATTATGCCACCTGACGACTCGTGGGGCGCAGTTACGAAGATCGTATCGCCAGAGATGCGATTCATGAAGATGCAGGTCGCAGACTCAATATCATACATATGAATGTAGCCGTACTTTGTGATCAAATAGATGACGTCGTATTTCGAACTCACCTGCGGTAATGGAGTTTCACAAAAATTAGTCATTTTGAATAGACGCTTGTTTATTGAATTATTTATTTGAAAAATAATGAGAAAGATTTCACACTTATTTAAAAAAATAAAAAATTTAAAATATAATTGTTTGGAAATGTTTAAAATTAATACTTTTTTAAAATATTTTAAACAACTAATATAAAAGCAGTGACTGGTTTATTAATTTTAAATTTTAGTTTTAATACTGTTACAATACCATAGGCAAGTTCTTAACTTGATTTATCATATGAAAGGCTCTTAAAGTTTTAATAAATGCAATTTTGTACAAGTACTCATAAAAAAGTTTAGATTTTGGTTCTGAAATACTACCATAAGTTAATTTAAACAAAAAAAAGTCAAACGTTTCGTCTTCTTGACTAAAATCGTATAAACTGCTAATATGTTGTCCACAAAATTAATTTAGGAGAACTGTACATGTTGAAATCTATCTTATCAAATACCACTTGTAGATAAAACCAGCTCACAAAGGCCCATGAAATTACATATACAAATGAAAAAAAATTTAAATTAACAGATTAAATACATATAAATTGATCAACTTACTAAAATCATCGATAACTTAAGAAAAAAGTTATTGCTTTTCATTCTTTTTTTACGAAGTAAAAATGTTCATAATGCAAAATATTATAAAAAGGTTAATAATAAATCAATTAATAATAATAATAATTTCTAGTTCAGTAATTTTAAAATAACATAAAAATTTATGTTAGCATGAAATCAATTTCAACTACGTTATCAAGTGGACCTTCAAAAAAAGTGAATTAATAAAATTATGGTCTGCAGAAAATAAAAAAATTAAACCCACCTGCATAGCGACAGGGAAATCATTGCCAGCTTCTGGTGGGAAGAAAACATCTACAGCCTTTTTAGGGAAGGGCTGATTCTTAGCAGGTGGCTGTCCCACCTCGATAATATGCAGCTTGGCACCCTGTACCGTTCTCACAGCAAAGCAAAAGAGATTGCTATGCTCAGCATTGCCTTCCATCTTAAACTGGGCAAAGGAAGCAGCATGACCCTCGATCGGCTGGGAGCATTTGCGCTCTACCGAATAGAGTTGCATCGCTCCGATCACGCGGTTGTTATGGGCCGATATGCCGATGAGCAAAAGCCACGACTGTTTGGCGTCGGTGCGATAGTTGATGATCTGACAACCGTACAGCGAAGAATGTCGTTCAAATGCTTTGCTTGGCTGTGAGTCACCTTCCATCGACCAATGGTACACCGAAGTCTCTGTTACCAGAGCCAGAGTGTTCAAGGATATCCACTTCCAGAAGACAACATCCTCTGCCATCGTGTGTGCCTTCATTTTGGACTTCATCTCGATATTGAAAATCTGCAGCGTCTTTTGGGCTAAATTGAAAAGTACATTTTTTATTGCATTATTACCAGTTCATAAAATAAAAAAAAAGAAAGATAGAAACTTATGCAGCAGTGATCTAAAATAATATTTGTCATTGGTATATATTTAATTTGTTACATTAATAAAATATTAAATGTTTGGTTTTTATATTATTTTATATACTTATATAAAAAAACTATTATTGAATCGATATGCTCCTTAAATAGTTTTCCTAAATAACTTTTGAATGCAATTCAAACTTCTGGGTATTTGATTCAATGGAACTTGAATTCTGAAATTCTTCTTTGAATGCTGACAGATGCAAAATAAATGTATTATTCAATACACAATGACTGAATCCTTTCAAAACAAAGAGTGTTAAAAAGCTATAATGTACATTTTGTATATAATAAATCCAATGAGCAGTAAAATTTTTTGAATACTACAAATTTAATTAAACTATTCTGTAAATTTTAAAGTAAACAGTTTATCATTACTCATGAGTATGCTGATGTAAATATGTGCAATGTTGCATTCAGATACTAAATATTGTTTCCATAAAAAAGTAACCAACTAAATACTGATAATATTTAAAGCTAGAATGACTCATAGGTAATGTAGAAATTGTATTTTTGTTTTGAAATATTTATAAATACTTTTATTATATTTTATTTTTACTCAAGGAATTTAAAATGTCTAACATAATTTAGATAGGAAAAGCAAAATTTGTATAAATTTTTCCTTCATTCATATGGAAAATTAATTAGCTTCAATTAATTTGTTAAAAAATTTAACTCTAGCTTACAAAAACTCTAATTCTGCTATTACATTACTACATTAATATAAGAATAAAAATAAGTAACAGAATTGAAACTTCTGATCTATTGACATAAGTATTAGTCGCTATTATTGAGATATCAGTTTTTGAACAAAAGAGCTGTTTTCATCTTTCTTTAGTCTTTTTATGGATTTTAACTATTTACAAATTTTTTATTGTTTATTAAATAATTACATCTACAAAATTTGTGATATACTGCTTATTTTTTTTAGATCACTAAAAGCTTCTAAGCAGCTCCAATAGCTATTTTTTCAATTTATAATAAAAGTTAATGAATGTTTTCAAGTTCTTAAAATCATTTTAGTAATTACATAAGTTACTAGTGTTCAGCATAGAAGCTATTTATAAGTTTAAGAACCTTTCAAATGTCAAGATCATATTTTTATGTGCTACTCATCAGTTTATCTAATACAAGTTTGATCATTTGTGATATAACAGAATCATTCGTAAAATGAATATTACAGTTCAGTATAATATAAATAAAGTAATAAAACAACATTTTCACAAGTATAAAACAAAAAAAGGTAATAAATTACTAAATCATGATTATACTGTATAAACTAGATTGCTTTCAATTTAATTACAATGTATTTTGGATAAACATTAATGAGTTTTATTTATGTTTAAAATTTTTTTAAATATCATTTAATTTAATCTGTTCACTTTTGGAATTATTTTATATATTTTATTTTATTTATGACCAATATACGGATATTTTGTAAACTTTAATTTAAGTAGTTATGGGATAGTACCTTTAAGAGCGATGACTTTGCTGGCAGGATTCATAATAGCGGAATCGGCAGAGATGGGCCTTCTTATGGGATTAGCAGTATCATTCATGTCGATGATAACGACCTGTGCCGTGTCACCCACCTTTTCACGGACGCAGATGAACTTGTCCGACTCCATGGTGACTGTGTTGAAGCTGACATTGTTGGCATTGATCCCCACTGCAGTGAGCTATTTTTGGCGCAAAGAAACAAAAAATAATTAGAAGTCTTAGTTTGAAAACAAATACTATTTGCTTAAGTCAAAAATCTTGAGCCTGGAAATTCAAGGTATGACTCATAAAGGGAAAGTTGTTGAAAGAAACAAGATTTTTAGGCCTTTGAGTTTAAGACTGCCTATTTGTTTATACTGTTTTCTCATTTATCAATATACCAATGGTCTAATGTGCAAATTTTTGTGATACTTATCTGCATTAATAAAACGAATTTTATAAATTTATGTCTACATGTATAAAGATTTTAAATTTCTAATAAAAAAAAAAATCAATATACTTTGTCCACACAACTTCATCATGAAAACCATTTTAAGAATAGATTTTCAATAGATAGATGTGTATACCAATATATGTAACACATTGTAAGGAACAAGCTTTATTAATTTATGTAAATTCAATATATTAGTTTCATATGAAGCATAACGATAAAATACTTTTTTGATTGGAGCTCAGAACATTGAGCTTTATCTCAACAATAAGGCATTACAAAGAAAGAAAAAAAAAGAACCAAAAACGTGAATGCAATTGCAGTGGAGCAAAGAGTTGCCAAGTGATTGCAAAATCTTGGGCAATCTCTTGAGAAGCTGTCAGTTAAACAACTACAGATAAGCATCCAAACAACATCGCTTGTCCTAATCTCCCTGCTATGCACTCATACAAAAAAGACTGAAAGGCCAGTCTGCGATGAAAAGGATCTATCGAGTGTCATTAATTGCAATCAAGTGGCTTATCCTTGGCCATTGACACACACTAAATAGTAAAATCCAACCTCATACAGCAAAAACAGAGTACAGGGAAAAACCAAGTTTGAAATGACATGACTAGAGCGTGGGTCTCCGAAAAGAAAAAAAGAATAAAACGAAAGATCTAATCCAAGGACATATGTACATGACAATATCGTGTGCTCCTCGTAATCTCGAGGGCGGAAGCGAGGGGCGTATGCATGCATGTATGCGTGCGTGCGTGCGTCGGCGGCGGTGACCGGAGCCAGCCAGCAGACGTGGCTGTCTCATCGGCATGTAGTCGCGAGAGAGAATCGATTTCCTCTCTTTCTCGTTCCTTTCTCGCGACCCCTTTACAGTCCTCTCCCTTAGGCGCCGAAGATCCTAGTCTATATGGAGTCTGTGTACCAACACCGACTCATCCACTCCTCGACCCGAGAAAGCCGGAAGATCATCGGAAATGGCATTTAACTGTCAAGTTATTCTCTCTGCCTCTCTCTCTAGCTCACTCTCGCGACAGTGGTACACAGCGTATGAGTGCGAGCGAGAAAGAAAGGCAGAAGCTAGCGTAACGTAAGCGAGAAGACGTACAGGGGACAGATTGAGAGAAAACTCGACTCTGCACGCACACACTCACACGGGCTCAATGCACAGACCGAATGGCCTGTTTTCTCGATCACAATCCCTCACCTGCAGATGCTCCTGGAACCTTATGGGCAGCAGCTGCGTCATAGTGGCGGCTGGTTATTGCTGGAGCAGCGCGCGTGTCTAGGTTCTCTCTCTCTCTCCCTTCGTTTTCCAGCGATTCACAATTCCACACGTAGAGGCACACACGGGTGAGAGCGAGCAAGTGCGCGTTCCTCTCGCCGTTTGTATATTATCTCTCTATCGAGTCGTATGCTCCGCTGCTCACCTCCTCGCGCCCCGTACACACACTTCCGGCGCGGATTTGCGGAGCTGCTCTACTGGCTCTTTCGCTCTTTCTCTCTACACTTTCGGGGATGCCGGTGCACACTGCTGCGTGCACGGAGAGCCACCTTTCTCGCTCCCTCTCTGTCTCTTAAGCGTTGCACGGCGCTCCTAGTCCTCGGCCACCTTCTCCTGGGTGTCTCTTCGTGGAGAGAGACGACGCGCGGCACGGCTTCTTTTCCACTCGCGCGCACCGCACACACTCTTTCCCTCTCTCTCTCTTTCGGCAGTCACACGCACAGGCGCACACCTCTCGCGCTCGCTCTCTGTATGTATCTCTCCTTCTCTCTCCTTTGATCGGCGGCGCACAGCGCAGCTATAAGCTCTCTTGCACTCGCTTGCGTGGGTTATACGTATGTATATACACTGAGGCAATGCGTGCGCCTCTGCCCGTCTCCGTTCTATACTACTCGCAATTGTACGAGTGCGAGTTTTAGAGAGACGTACGCTAGCGCTCTCTCTCTCTCTCTCTCTCTCTCTCTCAGGACGAGGAACGCGGTGACGAGGAGAGGACCAGATGACTGACGCAGCAGGAACTCGCGCTATTCCTAAAGACTATAGTCACTCTCTGGCTTTAATCTACCTCCCTTCTCTCTTTCTCTCTTTCTCTTTCCCACTCCTTCGAAACCGTGTACTACTCTCTCTGTCTCTTTCACCTATACTCTAATAATGCTTTTCTCTTTTTCTCTATCTTTATCTTACTCGATACCTTCTATCTGGGTCTAGTCTTTGAAATGGAATGAAAATCTATATCTTTATCGCAATTGACCTTTTTATGTTGACTCACGAAATCTATCTCTTAACAATCGCTTTAACAGTATATAGATAAATTAAGCTTTGCATATAAGAGGTATGAAAATTCTTCAAGGTTGAATTAGTTTTAGAATTCTTCTATGCCTAGCTTGACTGTTTGGAGAACGCAAGTTGTACGATGCTTGTGTCTTACACGCTATAAGTAGAGGAAAAAAATAACCAAGTGTGGGTCATTTTAAGTAGTATAGTGTATCTGAGTGAGACACAGCGACAGCTATAATGCCGTCTATCGATGACACCCAACTAAACGTGGCCGCCATTTACTACATGTTACATACGCCCCCGAAAGAGAGAAAGAGAAGGAGAAAGAGGAGTTGTACTCTGTACAGATATACAGACGTTATAGGTAATAGGTGGTATACATGCGTACGTCAGACGTATATGCGAGAGACGAAGCGCACGCAGCGCAAGAAAAGATGCTTTTCCGTAACTTTTCTAAGAAATTTAAGATTTGTTTTGTTATGTTTATTCAAATTACAGAAACTCCCTAAATTGCAAAGACATTTTCTGAAGAATGTACGCAACCACGAAACGGACTGTTCATAGAGTTATTGTTTATACAGGGGGAATCCCTACCGCTTTTTCGCGATAATAATAGAGATGAACGTATAAGAGATATTTGCAGGAATGATTATGAAAACGTATAAGTATAGTAAGGATTTTACACGTACACGGTACTAGGTGCGCCGCGTGACGAGTACCTATCGTCGTGGCAAGTTTATGAATAGAGTTCGTTGAGCGAGAGTTCGAATGGCCATCTTCATTTTTCTAGATCACGTGACTTTTTTGGTAGATGTCGATGTCCATTTAAAACATTTGAATTAGGAATTGCATATTCGTCATCTGACAATATATGTTGTATTATGTATAGCACTAAGTGTCTATGTGTACTTAATTAGTATTCGACATTTATTTTCATCTTTTCATATTAAGAAAAAAAATTTATTAATAAATTACTTCTACACTATAAGTACTGAAAAAAAAGTTAAACATTTTTTTATTATTATTTATTGACAATGAATGTAATAAATGATCTAATAAATTTGAAGTACTATTTGACTTTATTGCAATGTAAAAATAAGTAGTTAAGAAATTATTATTGCTTGCTGTAAAAATTATTTGTTAATGCATGAGAAAATTGTTTCTATTAAGTTAATTTTTATTAATTTCATTTACAAGTAGAAAATATTACGTGAAATTGCCAATTGAATTTAAGTTTAAACTGACGAAGTTACGCATACATACATACTCACTTAATACAAGTGCTAAGAACAAGACTTTTCTCACTATGTGGGGCAGGAAACTTTTCCATTCATGAGTAATTATAGTGTGCGATTAAGATAATTGTCTAATACGTAGGTATTTAGTTTTCACGCTCTTGCTATATAGATGCTTATTGTGATATGAAAGTTTCCAATGTAAATACTTTGACTTGACCGCATCTCTCATTTATTTTCTTCTATAATATTTACTAACTAGCATACTAAATCTAAACAAATTGACGTCGAAATTAGAAATGTCGACAATAACATATTGAATTATTCTGAGAAATAGTAATATTACTTTCAATTTTAGTTAAATCGTTCAAAACATGTATTTAATAAAAGTGTATTTGTATAAGTGTATACATGATTGTTATCCCTTATTATGTTATTCTTATTTTTGAGAAATAACGTTTTTTGCCTAGTGAGCCGAAAATACCACTTTCTCTCCCGGCGTCTGTTCGAGAATGTTGTATTTTCGTCCTCGTTAGGCAAAAAAATAGTATAAGCTATTCGGGAGAAAAATTGGCCAGCCGAGAACTCGTGTAAATTGGCTCGGGTGTCAATTTACACGAGTTCTGGACTGTCCAACTTTTTTCTCCATAGTGGCATAATCTACTATTGTTCTTATTATAACATTATATATACAGAAACATAATTAGAATCCCCTTTGATTGCTACATAATTGCTTTAGTGACACCAAGCTGAGCAGGAATGGAGAGTACTTGTTCAAAGTATAAGCAAGTACCGTAAATATTTCATTGTTGAGCAGTCGGGCGGTGTAAGAGAGCGCTAATCTGTCATCGAATATATTCGAGTTGTGAAAAATGAAGGTTTAAGAAAAATTCTGAGCGGCTCAAACTCAATCTCAGTGGCGCATGTAAGTATATTGCGATCAATAAAGAATTGTGCCGGCGGTCCATATCGCCTATACTTCCACGATGCACCTATACTGCACATTCGAGTTGCTTTCTTTTTGGGGAGTCGCAAGCAGCGATTGTCGTATAGTATATAGGTACACGGTACGTTTATACCTACCTACCTGTTGAAGAGAAGCGAATGAATGAATGGAGCGGAAATGAATTTTAAAAATTGTTCTATTAATACTTCGCTGTTCTCATGAAACATATATATTAAAGTTATATATATATATATATGAGTTGGATAGACAAGGTCGTATTCACGTAAATAGATATATTGAGGGCTTGTATTATATGTGAGGGTTAAAATGTTCAAGCACACTTGAATGGAAGTAAAAAATCGATATTATTTAATCGCGCGTTACAAGTATAGAGTCAAATATAAAAAATGAAAAACACCGATAGTAATTTTCAGTAGTTATTACAATTCTGTTATTCATAGCGCAATAACGTTTGCGCTTTTGAGAATGTTATGATCAAAATATCGAAATTCATATTAATGGCGATGCTGCGATCATTTCAATAATTTTGGTTTTAATTAAGAGTGAAAAATTACAGATCTTAATAGATTTAATTACAACGATATAATGCAGCAAGCATATTTTTTGAGTATATTACGCTACAGGTGGGCAAAACTGCAGGCCGGTATTCCCACCTAAGCGATGCGATGGTGTTAAAAAAAGATGAGGTCGAGAAGCTCCTTGTGCCCGTGTAGCGTGTATATTTTTTAACACACTGGGAGCGTAATTCGACCTTAAGTGCAGCGGTTTGCAAAATGCGTTTGTCGCTCGCTTTGATAAAGAGGCGAAAATTCAGTCTTGGGTCCAGAAAAATCTTGAGACTATCGAAAGGAGAGCTCAGGCTCTGGAGCTGATGGTCACCACAATCAACACTTTGACTTCCATCAAAAATGCAAGGGAAACATATAATATGAAGCTCATAATATCACTTATAGTGTATAAAGGATGAGGTAAGACTTCAATTTTTAGTAATTTTTGTAACATTTAACTGATGCGACAAATTGTTGTTTAAATTTAATTTTTTCATATTAGTCATAGATATATGTATATGTATGTACCTACATTGTACTGATAAATGGATCAATGAGATTTGAGCTTCTATCACCTAATATGGATCAGTCGATTAGTTCCTAATACCTCGTGTCGATTATTGGTTACAATGATTCTGAAAAATTCATAAATCAAAAGATGTAATTTCATTACGCTTATACTTACTTTTTCCCTCAAATTTTTTAAATTAATCAGTATGCTTCTCGTAAAGAGTAACTATAAATGTGAATTCTCTACGAATTGATATCGTGCCTGATGCTAGGGTCTTTTCCAACACCCATTGATTGGCACCACTTACTCAGGAGCTGCGATACTGGGTGGTGTGGCTGTGATGGTCGTCACATGACAGCGACGGGTGTCTGCTCTTCCTGGAGATAGTCTCGTACCCGTGCAATATCGGGCGAAAATCCACGATCAAAAGGAGCCGCAAGCCTTGTGGCTTCTTTCGTACGGGTAAATCCAACACTGGAGGTTGTTTAGAGTGATTTTTTTTAAGCCCTTCAAACACGCACACACGGAACCATGAAACTGAGATACATTCTTAGCTCCACCTTCGTGGGCACAGCTTCGGCGACGATTCTTGTTTTAGGTTTGTATTTTATAACTTATCAAGTACTTTCAGTCTCTATTTTGCTCTTATTTATAAATGTTTCCGATGTATGTTTTAAATTTCCTTGTCTTCATTTCATTATTTTGAGACAGAATCAATAGAGGAATAAGCAAGTGCACCTCTTCAGACTTTCCCACAGTTATCTCATTTATGCTGGAATCATTAAAGATTTTTTTTATTTTCAGTGCTCTATTACATGTTCACTGGTAGAGGAGAGCTAGTTAGTATTGGATGGTAAGTAGTAATTTGTGAAAACTTATTGTATATAGAAAAATTTACTTGATAACATTTTTATTCGATAAAAAAGATATCATACGGTATTTGCATATATTGTATATGTTTATAATAATTTGTAGTATATATATATCATTGAAATTACAAAAACTTTTACTGTTTTACTTTTAAACATGTAATTTTAAAATTCTATTATCTTTACAGGTTCCTTGAGAACGCCTCGCCTTACATGTGGGCTACCCTTGGCGTAGGTCTTACTGTTGCACTGTCTGTTGTTGGTGCTGCTTTGTAAGTTTTCATGCTGTTACTTTACTTTCAGAAGCTATATATTCCATTATATATATTTTAAGTTATGTTTAGGATTAAATTTCTTTGGATTAATCTTATCATTTAAAGTGTTAGACCTCGTGACACACTTTATAGTAATGTTGCTGAGACATGAAAATTTCATTTCATAATGTTCACCTTAATTTTTATTTTTTATTTTTATTATAATTAAAACATTTTACTTTAATTTTTATAAAAAAGTTTAGAATACTTTATGTATAATATAACTGAATTTTAAATTATGATCATCGATGATAAGTTAAATTAAAAATTATTATTTACAGAGGTATTCACACAACAGGAGTGTCCATTATTGGAGGAGGTGTAAAAGCACCTCGAATTAAGACGAAAAACCTAATTTCTGTTATCTTCTGTGAAGCTGTTGCTATTTATGGTCTCATCACAGCCATAGTACTTTCTGGTTCACTTGAAGAATTTGACAATGCAAAGTTAGATGACAGTATAATAACTAAGTCACAATATTGGATGGCTGGTCATGTCATGTTTGGAGCTGGACTTGCGGTTGGACTTGTAAATCTGTTTTGTGGTATAGCTGTTGGAATTGTTGGTTCAGGAGCAGCTCTGTCAGATGCTGCAAACTCAGCCCTCTTTGTGAAAATACTTATCATTGAAATTTTTGGTTCTGCTATTGGTCTGTTTGGACTTATTGTTGGCATTTATATGGTAAGATAAGATTGTTTAATTTTAACAAGTTTTTTATTTAATTTTAATTAGCTTTTGAAGGAATGCATTTAACTTTTAATAATAATCTTTTTTTATGAACTAGTAAATATGATTTTTTACTTTAAATTAAATAATCTTAAATTCTTTTGTGTTGCAGACTTCAAAAATTAAAGTGGGAGGTAATTCCAAGTAACCATTTGATCCAAAGATCATATGCGCAAAAAGTATTACAACATCTGTTCTTTAAAGAAAAAGAAAGTTTTCTTCCTTGAAAAATCAATATTTCATCATATACAACAAAGCAAGAAAAAGACGAGTAAATGAATCATTTAGCTCGCTAAAGTATACATTTTTAAATGAAAAAAGTACATGTATCAGTTATAAAAGGAAGTTTGAATAATTGTTGAACAGTTTCACAAACAAAGGAAGACGAGAGACTAATTATATGTCTTCTAATAAAATTTGTCGCTTCACTTTGAGACGAGCTCCCTGTTTCAAGGTCAATCGACAATTTTGTTGTCTCTTCATCACCGTTATAATTGTAAATATTATTTAAGCTGTTGCGTTTAACACTAATTTTTTTCAGTAATATATAAAGAATTTTTCCTTCACATAACATAGTAAGAATTTTATTAATTATTCAAATGTACAACAAAAACGCGAACAAAAATAGCTGTGTTTGAAATGAAAAATTTGATCAAGTCGCATTCCGAGGTAATAAAAGTCGATTTTTGTGAGATAAAAGCACTTTAATTCCTTAAACAACATTATAGGTACTTTGTATAAAATTAACCATAATCATTTTATTTGATATAACATGAGTATATAATATAAAAATATATATTATTATAAATGTAAATATGTCATTGTAGCAGAGGCAAAGCCACTTCACAGCTTTGGCAGTATTTCAGATATAGCAGTAGATTCATATAAAAGATTGGCCTCTACCATCTGTTAATTATAATTGTAATTTTGTAAACAATTACAATTGTAATTATTAAATAAAATAAAAATAAAGTTTCAAGTAAAAAATGTAAACTAGTTAACAACTTCATTTACTTAGTAAAACTTTGTGGATATCCTTAAAAGAGGCTTCCAGACTATTTATATATTCATTAGCACTTCTGTGATTGTGATAACTAGTAACTACAACACCTAGTCTTTTCTCTTGTATCATATATCCAATTCCAAACCCATCATCCACCACTGGACCAAAGCCTCCAGCTATAACAACTGGACTTGAAAGTGTTGAAGTTGATAAAATATTGTGATTTATCATTTGATAAGCCGAATCATGGAAAATGTCAGCTTTCTTCCCGGATTTTTCGGCAAGTTTTCGAAGGGCGAAAAGGTGACGATCAAAACCTTGACCTGAAATCATTCATCATTAGTAATTAGCTTATATAAATTTTAATAGCATTTTTCTTATAAAAATCCACATTATATTTGTGATACTAAAATTTCATATATTTTATGATGCCTGAAAATTTGGGTCATTTCTTAGCTCACTATCCAATTAAATCAAGAGAATAAAATTATGATAACTATGTATGCTATAAAAAATTATAAGGTTCATTAATCTAAATAGAAGTAAAGCAATCTATAACATACCCATTGCAGCTTCCTTAGTTAAAGTACCATGAGCATTGCTGCAATCAACTATCATTTTTTTTATTTGTTGTATAGACAAATCTGATGTATTTTTTACCATTGTTGTGCATAAATCTTTTGTATGAACAGTGCAAGGTCTGAGAGTTTCAGTCCTACCATGTTTAAAGGCAGCTGTACTGCAAGATTCATAAGTAGCTACTGATCTTGATTCTTGTTTAAATAATCCTAATTGAAAAACTAGTTGCATAACAGCATCTGGACTTACACCAAAATCTTTACATTCTTTTTTTCCAAAACCTTCAAAAATCATAAAACCTATGTCCAAACTGTTTATCCACTTATCATATTGTGTTCTTTCTTTTGAGATAATTGCTTTAATTTTATCATCAACTTTGAAATTAAGTTGTTGAACTGATGATGATCCCAATGAAAGGTTTTTTACATCTTCTGGATGAAAACGAGGATTTTCAGAAATATCTTTCTTAATATCTTGGAAATATCGTAAAACAGCCACACCATCACCCCAGGAATGTTCAAAATTTATACCAGCATAGCCATCTTTACTAACGATTAAGGAAAATGATTTGTCAAACCACCTGTTTTCAGCACCTCCATGAAGATATCTTCTCAGGAGTTTATTTTCATCCAAACCAATAGGTTCATCATCTAAAATCAGTACAAATGCAGCAGAATCTATTTTCTTTAATATTTCACTGTTTCCTAATTCTGTAAGATGAGACCTAGCATTAGCCCAATTATTCCTCTCTGATGCAGTTAAAATACCAACTGGGGAATCAGTTTCTGATCTTTGATTTTCAAGAATGTGTTGCAAATTAGTTGCAATTTCATGAGGTGGTACAATATTACCTTGGTCATTCAAAACATCAAAGGCATAAAAAAGTCCTTTTCTCATAACAACAATATGCTTAGCCGACTTATCCATTACAATTTTATCTTTTTCTATTTGTGGAATTCTGGTAGAATTAAATAAATTTGAATATTGCGACATGTCTAGTGGGTAGGCCTACAAACATAATACAAGTTATAAATAAATTTTACTATGAACTTTTTAAACAAATACATTTAAACAATAAAAATAAATAAAATACTTGCATTCATTAAATATGCTCCATACCATGAAATTGAAGATGGCAATAATCCAGTAAAAGTACGAAATAGATTTGTGTTAGATTTTTTAGGATTTAAATGAAACACTTCTGGCTCTAATACATTATTCCTTAAAGATTTTAGAAATCTCATGGAAGATATAACAAGATTTGTTGATTTGACTAGCTGTCCATTGTATTGCTCATTAGTTTCAGGACTAAATACTAAAAATGGATTATAATTGATAGGAAGAGGCTTGCGATCACGAAGATACATGTCAAACCAGGGCTCACTGATATAGCTAGTGTGTTTGTTTACAGCATCCAAATGAAGTAACTCTGAGTGCAATTCAGCACCTTCTGTTTTCATAAATTTATTAACAATATCTTCTGTTTTTTGCATCTGTTCAGCTTGTAGCAATGGTCTTTGGGCATTCAAGTAACGCCTGCATGTATCTTCAAGCTTAGGTATCGGCAAACGTGGAAGTGATGGTTGAAAGTGCATTGTCGGCACTTTGCTTCTTTGTATGAATTCCAAATCATTGTCAGTTGTTAATGTATGCCTAAAAATTATAAATATTTTGTACAAAAGCTGCTAAAATAATTTAAGCAATAAGGTGATAAAAAATATTACTTTGTGCAGCAAAAGTAGGTAATGGCAGGCTCATTAGTAATCTAATTCAATAAAAAAAAATAAATTAAAATATTTTCTAAAATAAAAATATAGTAATAAATTTCGAACTAATAATTATTTATCATACAGTAATAAAATAAAGTCTATGAAAAATAAAAAAGAAATTTATTTTTATAAAAAAAGTAATAAATATCTGTAAAAAGGTATAGAATTAAGAATAAACCTTTTTATATAGTTAAAAGTATTTATGCATATGTTATTTTTTTTAAATTGAAAGGAAATAAATAAAAAATTTTTACTACTTTTTGTGAAAGAAAAGCTCGTCTAGCTGCAAGTAATGACATTTTCAACAAAAATAAAGTATTTACGGTTTCAATAATCACAACTTAAAAAAAAGATCAAGCATTGTAGCATTGGTGGTGCACTGGCTGAACTAGCAATAGTGGGAATGTATGTATATGTATATGTATATACATACTATATAAGTGTATATATGTACTCTCCTCGCCGCCACATTCTACTTCCAAATTCCATTCCTAAATCTTATCTGTTTTTTCGACTGCCCGCACTAAATTACCTATATCTTATATATGATTATATTCCATGTTTATTAGGTATATAAATGTATAATTAAAAGAGATATTTTTACACACATATTTAAGTAAATATTTATATAGTTACTTGTACATATCATTTTATGGGTTCATTGTTTGCACACTTAAATTTGTGTATAAGTATACCACTAAAACTAGTATGGAAATTAATATACAAGATTAGTAATCTACGTGAATTGATAAAAATCAGATAAGATTTAGGAATGGAACATGGAACGATAAGGAGAAGACACACATTGCCCCTACTTACCTATATATATCTTAATTAATTTATCTGGATTTTTGCAACGTCACGGATGACGGAAGTATTAATTTTATAAATTAAAAAACTTAAGTCTGATAGTTTTTAGAGGCAGGAAATTAAAATATGCAATAAAAAGTATATATGATTCCATTCTAAACAGTAAAGTCACAAACTATACCATGTGATTCCTCATAGAAAATTATAAAGATTGTAATATATATATATATATATATATATATACCTAATCATAGAAAAATAATATCCGTAACGTCACAAACTGCTATGCCTTATTTGCATAAGTATACGCGCGTAATTCAAAATTTCGATTTTTAAAAACAATTTTTTTCTACAAAATAATACAATAACTTTGTTGCTAACATTCATGCAATTCCCAAATTATTTTCATAATTTTGTAATTCTAACATTCACGTATCTAGTCGATCATACTTAATATTAACTTGTTTTGAAGTACGTTTAGGAATTATTGTAAATTATTTCGTTTAAAAGATGTATATCCAGAAAAATAATCCTTTTAAAGATATATATACTCGAACTCCTCTTATACTCTTTAAAAAAAAAAAGTAGATGCAAATTGGCTTTCGAAACAATTTAACTGATTACGTTTTATCTCTAGAACCATTTACAAAGAGTCTAAAGAATAACAAAAATTTTCAATGTTATAATCTTATTATAATATATCTATATAATGATAAATGCTAATATTTAGCAAATTAGAGTGCCAAGTCAGTACTAATTGATGCTTTTATTTTTTACAACTTACGGTTCTATACTCTATAATGTCAAAATTCATCAATATGTACATACAGAATTCTTTTTGTTTAATACCTGGTAATGGCCTAAGCTCACCAGCAAAAGGCCAACAAAAGCTACAAAAAAAATTCTGTTTGTTACAGAAAATTATTCCATTATGTATGTATGTACCTATATATATATAACGTCTGCCAATTTTCCTACTTATTATTATGATTGTAAAGGCCCTAAAAACCGGCCAACTAAAGTGTCCTCGTGGATATTGTTGTCACTATCTGTTTTGCAAATTGTTAAAAAAATGAGCAAATTATAGTTATTAGTTGACATCTGCCATATGTTTTAAATTAATATTCAAGTAAAAAAAAACCGGCGGAAGCATATTGGCAGATGTTTTCCGTGGATAGATTGCTCAGTAGCACATATGTGAAAATGTCGATGAATCGATAAAAAAAAAATTTATTAGTTAACGTCTGCCAATGAAAAATACGGTTATATTATTCGTCAAAATGTGAGAAAATAGGCAGACGAATCGAATGGATACAAGTTCTGCAGTAAGACATATAAAATGATCAAAATTTCTCATTATTGTGTACAATTAGTTAACGTCTGCAATAATGATTTTGTATTACTTTCGGCAAACTGTATCGAAATTATTATTGGCAGACAATTATACTCGCTACAAAGTACTGGCAGTATAAATGTAAACATGTTAATGTCTGCCACTATTTTTTTTATAAAATGTATGTTGCCAAATGCTCATTTTTAAATTGGCAGACGATTTTCGTGGATACAAAATTATTTATTACATAAAAAGTAGAAAAAAAATAGTTTTTATTTGCAAAAATATTAAAGATCATTAGTTAATGTCTGCCATTTCTTTTTTATAAAATTTATGTTGCTAAATGTTCATTTTTAAATTGGCAGACGATTGTCGTGGATACAAAATTATTTATTAAATAAAAAGTAGAAAAAAAAATAGTTTTTGTTTGCAAAAATATTAAAGATTATTAGTTAATGTCGGCCATTTGTTTTTTTATAACATTTATGTTATTACATTGCGTTCTCCGGCGAACCCGCTGTGCTAGCAATAGCACTGTATGCTAGTAAATCGAGTAAACATTGCGTTTCTCGACAAACCTAGCATACAGAGGTGTACAAAATAACCCCTTCACGATCCATTACGCGATCGTGGAGGGACTTATTAGATATAAGTCAATAGTAGCCTCTCTCTCTCTCTCTGCAAGTCGAGTAAGCATTGCGCTTGCTCGACAAACCAGATACACGTAACTGTGTTTTTTACGAACAAAGTGGAAGAGTAACACACTTTTCTACCGAACTCCGTGAATAGAGAGCAAGCCAACGTCTGTCTAATGTCCATTAAGCGGTAATAGATAGAAAGGCAGTTTATATTATATAATAAGTTATTATAAGTTCCTGATCGAGTTTCTCGCAGCAAGTTAGAGAAGCATTGCGCTTCTTTAACGAACCTGCTTTACGTATAGTAAGATCTCCAGTTAGGTGGATTGTCATTACGACGTCCATCGAACATCGTAGAGTGAGAGGCTAACACTTTTTATGCTATTCAGTACGCACTAGCATAAAAAGTCAAGCAACTCGGTGCTCCTAGTCTGACCCATCCCATACTCAATCCACTGGGTCTAGTACTGGCTCCGCCGTTAAAAAGCCAATGCGCGCTTGCTTACGCTCGGAGTGAGGAAAGCTCCTTCACT